>APFE031353609.1:85654-101581 GCA_000404065.3 Pinus taeda
GAAAAAAAATGATTTTTTTTTTTTTTTTTTTTGCATTGCAGGTTTACAGGAGGACTACAGGGAGCAGAAGAAGGTGCCAAGGGGAACTTGACATGCATAACAACACCCATCTCATCTTCTCCACACCTTCCTCCATCATCTTTGGCATTTCTTTCACTCCACTGTACTTCTTTTTCAAAAACTATGTTTTCTATAGGAGGCTCGGTGTTTTCTATAGGAGGCTCCTGTAGGAATTACAAAGAGTCAGAAGTGGCTACAAAAGGAATTTTGAGGGAAAAATCTTCATGAAGAACCTATAATCCCTCCTACAATCTTCAAACCTCCTTGCCATAATTTCTCAACATGCATCACACCCCAAGCATCATTTTTCTCTTGCCCAAGAAAAACATAGAAAAAAAAAGAGAGGAAAAAGCACCAACAACCTCACCTGAAGCCTACCTACTACCTCTCCATATTTTTATACACCTCTGGCATCATCCTTGAGCTCCAAGAATAGGAAGAAGCTGAAGTTTCAAGGTGAGAAGCAGCTACAGGAGCTCCTATAGGAATTCCTGTAGCAGCTGATCCCATAGAAATCCAACACCAACAACAAGAGAGTGCAAACATGAAGGTTGAAGAGGCACCTGAAGCTTAGATCCAGCTAGAGAAGAACCTGCACAAGCACACAACCACACATCAACAAGTAGAGACAGCATACAAGAAGGGAAATAAAGGCATGCAGCAGAGAAAGCCACAACGCCTCACAGCCAATACACTCGGATCACAGGTAAGTAACTAAGTCACTCCTTTGTTTGAATTTGTGTAATTAGAAGTCATGCAAGAGCAATGAGATGGTTGAGTTTGAACGAGGGAAAGGTGGCCAGTTAACTTGGCCACCTTCATCTAGTTGACTCCACTCATCCGAGATGTCTCCCACACGTGTACACAGTCAACTCCAACACAATATGCCAAGGATAGGTAGTGGAGGAAGTGTGAACTTCGATGCAATAATGAGGGATGATTACAAGGAGGGGCCATGATGACCAAGCAAGTGGGGACCAACGATCCAAATATGGCCAACGTATACCTTGCTAGCTTAGCACTCCTCACCGAAAATATCCATAAAGGGTAATAAGTACTCCTCCCCGAGCATTCTCACCACCTTTTCCTTCATTCTCTCCTCATAACTCAACTACAGTAGTTTCCTTGTGCTCCCATAGCCTTGTAACCACCATCCTCCATCGATTTCTTCAATATTCTTGCTCTCAGTGTTTTCTTTAGGAGCACCTACAGGAAATCTACAGGAGGGGCAGTAAGTTGTTTTGAAGGGAGAAAACACAATTTTTAGCACGATTTTCAGTCTGAAGAGGTAGGGTTCATGCATACCCCCTATTGAATATCAATATATAAAAGAAGTAGTTTCAATTTGAGGAGGAAAGAAGTCTTTAGGAGAGGAGAAAATACAAAAAAAAAGTTTCTGCTTATTTAAAAAATACACAGTCTCCTCTATTTCCTTGTTTTTCTCAAAATTCTTTGTCTCCACCTCCATATTTGGTTTTCCAAAAGAGTATAGACAATATGGCAGGAAGGTTTATGAGAAAGGAGCCCACTAACCCACTAGGCTCCATGCACATCCTCAGGTAGTGGACATATTCACAAGAGCAAATTGGATGAACGTTTTTGAGAAATTCCGAGGGTTTGATGAGGAGATTTCTCAAGAATTTTCCCTCTCTTTGGTCCCTCACACAAGAACACATGCCACTGTCACCATTAGATGTCTTTCTATGGAGATAACCCCTGAATTTATCAGTAGGGTCACTAAACCCCTGAATTTATCAGTAGGGTCACTACCCTTCCTCCTGGGCTTCCTTGGAGTAAATATGAGAAACCAATTGGTCAGGTTGCCAAGAAGAACTTTTTCCAAAACCATGAAACCCCTGTTGAAGATAAAAATGGCATTAGAAGGGCTAGCATAACATATGCCTGGGATGAGGTTAGCCATCAAATAATCAAATACATTTCCTGTGAGGGGAGGTACAACATTGTTTATGGCTATCACTTTAGAATCCTCCAAGAATTAAGGTATGGCATGGACACTCCATCACCTCAGAAGCTAAGCATCCCTTACTTCCTTCGACAGTCCCTCATTAACTCCAGCACCAAGGTACAAGCAGGAAATTCAGAGCAGCTAGCTCACCATGGCTTAATCAAAATCTTAGTAGAGGAAGCCCTCCATACCTTTACACTCCCTATAGCATGAGAAGTTTTCTGTAACATGACAGTTGAGGATGACATAAAGGCCTTAACCTATGATGCTAGCCCTACTGGTAGTGAGGAGGAAGAACAGTAAGGGGGAGAAGGTGGAGCCAGGGGTGACATAGCAGAACAAGAAAGGAAGGAGGAAAGAACTGAAATAGAGAAGGAGAGAGCTGAAGAAAAGGAAGAGACAAAAAAAGAGATAGAAGAAGGAAAAAAAGAGGCAGAGAAGGAAGAACAAAGAGAAGAGTCCCCTGAGACTTTGTAAAGGGAGGCAGTAGTCGCCCTCACTGCCTTCAATACACCAATCAAGCCAAATAAAAAGAGGAAAAGATAGACCTCCATGTATTTCAGGGCTAGGAAGAGCACAAGAATTAAAACAAGCAAAACTCAACCCTCTTCAAAAGTGCCAATTACCATTGAAGATTCACCCTTTTCCAAAGGGAAAGAATATCCTTCGAAGGCACCTATAACATATGAAAGGGGGACTCCTAGATCTTCCACATGGAAGGAAAAGGCAGTACTACAGGACCCAAAACAGTCCTACAGGAGGCTCAGACAGTTCTACAGTAGACACTGTCAAAACTATAGGAGACCCACAAACTTGAGGAAAGGATAGAAGGAAAGCCACAGGTGAAGGAGGAAGCACAAGAGATACAAGATCCTAACCCCCAGCCTAGTCTTGCCTCCTATTACAACCTACTTGAGGGAGGCAAAATAATTCCACAAAAATTTGCAATCCCACTATTTTTCGAATTGGAGAAAGAAAGAGTGAGAACACATAGGTGGATGCACATAGCCAAATCCAAAGGGTTTGAGGATGTTGGCCATATGGAAAACAAACTCAAGGAAATGGGCAGAGAGTTGAATGCTCTCAGAGATAGGGAAGTAATTATAAGAAGCCACCTTGAAACTAAACATGAATTACTGAGGAGGTAGCTACAAGAGAAAGAGACCCAACTGGCATGCATGGCCAGCTTATCCATGGAGGCATTGCAAAGCAGAACACCAGCCAAATCCTATGGCCTCTATCTAAAGGACAAATGGTTACAATTCCAAATAAAGACTTTGGCACAAAGAGGCACAATGTCTTTCCAAGACTACATGCAATTCATGGATTTGTGTGACCAAAGCACCTTAAAGGATATAGCAAAGATGGCAGAATTCTACTTACACAACATGGCCCTCACAGACATGAATGTGTGGGATCCCAATGCCAATCTAGGGGACCTGTAATTAATGGCCATGGCCTCATGGATGGACCATGAAGAATTGAGGGTAGCAGAAATAAAAATATTGATGATAAAGGAGCATAATGAGCCATTAATGGTAAGAGCTGAGCCATTAGATCCTATGGCACTCATCAACACACAAAACCTGCTTGCCAATGACTGTCAGATTTCCCTAGAAATCTCACCAATCAAGCACAAGCCATTGCACACTTTGAGGATATGCAAAGGATACTTGGGGATGACTGTGTGCATGCATGCATGATGAGATGGAACACCTTACCACACAGTTTGCAGATCAGGGAATATCATTCCCCCATGAGGCTGAAGGAGGCATTGAAAAGAGTGCCAATGTACAAGTGCTCCATGCAAAGGCTGAAGGTCAATTGGATTGGCCTCAAACTAAGTCCTCCCATCCTATTAGGCATGCTGGAAGGTAGAAGAGAAGAAGAAGAGGAGGAGCAGTGGAAGGACATAGATAGGAAGGCATGATTCTATGGAAAAGAAGAGTAGAGAAAATTAGAAGCTTGGGATGCTAGGGAGGCCACTAGGGCCATAAAAGATGACGAAATTGACTAGGTTGCTTAGAGGATGAGCAACACCTTTAGTAGGGGGTGATGATGAGCCTCATAAATGGGTAATTATATGGGCTCATTTTACATCATAACCTAGTCAAATAAACCATACTCTTAGCTTATTATATGATTTTCTGATTATGTTTATGCTTATAGAGTGAGTTGAATTAGTTATTGTGCCATGTGGTCTAACATGTATTTAATGCAGATTATTGATGGATTTTGAGGTTAAAGTCAAGGATCTAGTGGAAAAATGGCAGCAATAACTCAAAGTGGATAGAGGAGAGGACTTATAGGAGGGAATCCCCCTCATTTATTACTAATCACTTCGAATTCCCCTTCATTTAGCTCAGAGTACAAGTAGCTGAATCATGCACTAGAAGGCAGCCGAGCAAGTGGAGGATGAATGATGATTATCTCGAGTTTTGGGAGCCAAGCCTCCCTGATTTTAAGGAAGCTGTTGGTAGCTTCATTTGTATAAGTAGAGAGGCCTAGGGCCTCACTAGGGTTTGATTTTTTCTTATGTAAACTCTGCTCAAAATTCGAGCTTATTATTTTTGTGATAGTTTCATGTAATCTTGCTATTGTTTTCAAAATAAAGATGGAATCCAGTTTGAGCTAGCATTGAGTTACCTCAGAGGACTAAAGATCTTGGGTTAGGGCCCAATCCAAGTATCCAAGCTCCTCTTTACTTGTATCTGTATTCCTTGTTTCAGTTTGTAAATTAGTTTGCTGTTAGATGTATTTCTCTTATGGTTAAGAATAGGTTGCTTTTGATGATTTAGTAGTTTACTTCCATTTGTACTTTCTGTAGTAGGTTAATCAGTGATAAAGAGAAGATTAAAAAGGCTAGCAACAGTTCCTTGGCCTCTCTTCCTCCCTCTGGGACCATGATTTGAGGCAAAGACTCTCTTGCTGCCCCAAAAACATAGATTTTCCTCCTTCATAGGACTTCTAGTGTTTGCAGCTTTTTAATAGTCCAACTTTGATTTGCTTTAGATTTTCTTCATCATGCTCACTTCCTGATTTGCAATACTCTTCTTTCATGCTTTCATTTCTTGCAACATTTCTCAACATTTCCTTTCATAGATCATTGTTTAGACTATTTTGATGCAAAACTATGTTTTTCTAAATGCACTCATTTCATTTCTTGCTTGATCTTATTGGTTGAATATCAGTTCCTTTGCAGCAGATATCTTCTAGTAGTAGGCCAGCTTATCAGCCATCACATCCTCCATCTGATCCATGCCCTACAGGTCAGCAAAACCTCATCTCAATTCTGCCTTAGTTTCCTGCATTTTCCATAGAACTTCTTCCTCTCTCCTTGTGCAAACCCAATCATCTTCCTCTTTCCTAGTGATTCATAGTAGACCTTAGGCACCATAACACCTCATTCCAACCTTCATCCACCTTTTTCACCCACTCTCACACCCTCAAAACAGTGAAAATTGCTCTCGGCCTCTTCCCATAGGCCTCCTGTAGTTGCCATGTTTTCCTCCTATAGATTTTCTGTGTCCTCCTGTAGATTTTCATGTAGGCTTTCTTTTGAAGGCCGAGTGTGGGAAAAGCCTCCAGAAGGCCATCTTCAACCTCCTAGGACCCATCCACACCATCTTACATCCTCTCAAGTCCCAAAACCACCCTTCAACGCCACCTTTTCGCTGCCACATTCACACACAATAAATTACAAGCATGTCAAATTCACATAAAAATACATAAAAATCCAAAAATATGTTTTTTTGCTTATTTACTTCCAGAAATAGCTTGGTTAGATGTTGTTTACTTCCTTGAGTAGGTAATGGCATTCCTTTCATGGTTTTCATAGTGCTTTCTGCAAAACTAGAATTAGTTGGTTAATTAAGGTTCACTAGGTTTGCTTTACATTTCAGTTTTTATCCTTTCTGCAGTTAGATTAGCATCTGTAGAGTAATATTTCTCTCCTTTCATCACATATAGAGCTTCTTCTGGAATCCCAATAAGTTGTCTTGAGATCCTAGTGATCTTGCGTTGGCTGACCAAGTGACAACCTGCAGTGAGAACTAGTACTTGTGCATACAACATCAACACTTCCAAGTTTGTTACGAACTACTGGGTTGATAAGAGTAAAGTAGGTAGCCTAGAAGTTGCAACATTATTGCTGCAATATTGGTGCTCACCAATTTACTCCTTCCCCATTCGAATATTCCTTCATTAATCCCACTAGCTCGGAGTGCAAGTAGCCAAGCCATGAAGATTAAAAGGCAGCCAAGCAAATGATAGACAAGGAGTAGTTCATCTTGTGTTTGGGAGCCAAGCCTCCCTAAATTTTAGGAATTTGTTGGAGACTTTAGTTGTATAAGTAGAGAGGCCTAGAGCCTCATTAGGATTCGAATTTTTGTTGTAAAAATCTAACTATTTTCAAACTCCAAACTTGTGGAAGACTTTTGATGTAATTTTCTGTTTTGGAAATAAGAATGAGTTTGTTCTTGATTCAGTACTAAGTTAAATCAGAGGGCTGAAGCTCTTGGGTTAGGGCCCAACCCTAGTAGCAAAGGATCCTCTTCTTGTATCTTTATGCTTAGCTTAGTTTCATAGATTCATGGTTAAACTGTTGTTAGAAGTATTTCATTGCAAGTACTGTAGATTTGATTAACTATTTATTAGTTTGCTTCCATTTGTGCCTTACTTCAGTAGCAAGCTAGAAGGGATAAAATATGATCCACAAATTTGTTATTAGGTGTATTTGCCTCACTTCTTCCTTCTGGGATCATGATTTGAGAAATATACTCTTATGCAGGCCAAAAAGACAGATTTCCATTTCCTTCATGATATTTAGAATTTGATGTACTTAAGATAGAATTTGAGCAGTTTTGCAAAGTAGGATTTCATTTCCATCTCTTCTATCTTCATTCTTGTAGTAGATCTCATCCATGACACCATGTTATACAACAACTTCTTCATGCATAAGGTAGACAATTATTTCTTTAAATTCTGCTTTTCTAGTTCATGAGAATTCTTCTTGTTTACATGCCTTTTTGGAAATTACACATGTTTGATGCAAAGCAAGCACTTCAGAAGTAGACAAATATCTCATAGCAAGCAACCACCTTCCAAATTCATTCACCCATAGGCATTCCTCGTTTTCATCAAAACCTTCACCAATTTTGAGTGAATCCAACCATTTCCTAAACTTGGTTTTGGGTTCTGAGTGATCCTAGGCCTCTTCCCACTCCATTCCACCCATAAAACACCTTCCCCAAGCTTTCCATCACCTCCAACACCCATTGTTTTTCTCACAACTGCATCCTGTAGAAATATGGGGAATCCTGTAGGTTTCTAGTACATCCTATTTGTTTTCCTGTAGTGGCCTGTTTTGAGGCCAAATTGAGGTAAAACCTCTGGGAAGCCTTGCAAGGTCACCCAAGGGTCCCCAAAACATTCCAGCCATCTCCTAAACCTTTCAGCCATCCATCATCACCCCTAAACCACCTGCCACAACACCAAGAGAGATTAGTTTGCACACTTGAATTTTCATGAAAAGCATAATAAGGCAAAACATATTTCTTCCAGTCCTTTACATGCATGGCAGTTGCGTTTGATGTTCTTAGCTTCCATGCTTAGGATCGTGGCATTCTGTTCATGTTAATTTAACATCATTTCAAAGCATAGCTCTTAGCAGTTAATTAGGAAATGAAATGCCTTAGCATTGAATTTTAGTCTCTTTCATTATTGCAGTAGATCAGCTCTCTCTTAGAGTAGATTTCTCTTTCTTTCATCAAGGAACCAAGCTTATTCTGCATCCATAGAAGTTTGGCTTGCAAACCCTAGTGGTCTCTCGCCGGCTGAACAATGACAAAAGGCATAACCATCACTTTTACTTGTGTATATAGCACTGTCACCTCCAAGTTTGTACGAACCCTGGGTTGATAAAGTAAAGTTGGTAGCTCTAGGAGTTGCAGCATTCTTGTTGCAATACTAGCGCTCATCACTTTTTGGCACCATTGCTGGGGAGGTGTCTGAGTAATATGTGATTACTGCTTTCCTTCTTCTACTTCTTGTTTTTACTATTCTGCCATTAAGTTCATTTCTACAAAAGTAATTTAGTTTTCTTTTCATTATGCATTCTTTGCTTTCCTTTCCATTCTGCAAGTTAGATTTCCAGCTAATATTTTCATTCAGTCAGTAGTTCTCATTTAGTCTACAATTTTAATTCTACAAGTCAGATTTCAATTCAGCAATTAGTTTTTCATTCAGTTAGTAGTTTTCATTCAATATGCAAATTTAGTTATGAAAAGCACTTTCAAAATTTGAAAAAATCACAAAACCAAACCAAAAATATTTCCTTTCATGCCTTGTAGGAATAGGGATAACTTAGGGATTTTTTTCCAAATACCCCCCACTGCATCCAAAAGCCAACCTTCTCTCTTCTTTGGTGGCTGTGAACTGGAGGAACCCTTAGGTGAGCAACCAGACATATTTGAAGAACCTACAGGGGAAGAAGAAGAACCCATTCCTACCGAGCCAATGGATGAAAACATAAATGACAGAGGGAATAGAGAGAGAGTCGAGGGTGCATTCCCCATCAGGGAAACCATTGGGGACACTAAGATAAAAAATATAAGTCTCTCTGCCCTTTCTCATTTCCATGGCCCGACCATAGAAGACCCCAACACTTTCTATTTGAGTTTGTTGTTATATGCTGAACCTATGACTATACAGATGATGAGCAGAAGTTGAAACTATTTCCATCTACCCTCAAGGATGGAGCTTTATGCTGGTTCATGGGTTTACCTGGGGATAGCATCACAACTTGGGCTCAAATGCAACAAGCCTTCAACAATAAGGATCGAGACTACTATAGGTCTAAGGATACTAAAGGAGAAATTTTTAGGATGACCTTAGGTAATGATGAATCCTTAGAGGATTATGAAGAAAGGTTCGATCTTAGTTACAAAAGGGCCAGGTGCACACTTGACCATGAGTCACTAAAGCTGGTCCTACTTAGAGGAGTAAGGGAAGACCTTTTGGATACACTACACTTGTTAGCAGGAGGAGATATATACCAGTTACCCTATGAGGATATCAAGACTATCTTTAGAAACCATTCTAGGGAAACTAAGAAAAAGGGTAGGGGAAGTCAACCTATGGTCAGTACATCCTCTTCCAATTCATCCATCAAGGGTGAAATTAGAAACATGCTGGAATATTTCAAGAGTGAGATGTTGCAAACCCTTGCCTTATAGATGGACACGATGAACATTAGGAGAAATCAAGAGGAAGCCGAGAGAATCTTGGCCATTTTCTATCCTAGATGCACCAGGAGGCACCCTAGGAATGAATGTCATTGAATAATATTGAAATTTACTTAGTATGTGAAGAAAACCACTCCATAGACAAGTGCCCTTCTTTGTCTAGACTTAAAGCTGTATATCAAGGAGCTGAAGGGGTCACTGAGCAGCACTATTACATAAACCAAAGGAGACCTCATGGGCCTAGGCCAAACCAAAAGGGCATGCAAGGGTCATCCCATGCATATTATAAACCCAACTAGACCACATCCATACCTTCCTAGGGACCCCCTGCTCATCCTTCTTGGTCTACACCTCCTCTTTGGTCATTTGCATCTCAGTATCATTCCCAGCCATCCAACGAGTCATTTCAATCATATGCTCTGCCACAACCTTAGTGGAATGCACCACCCCAAGGGTGGAGGCCGTGATATAACAATGTTCCAAATTTATTGTCTTCACCACCTACCCAACCACAACTGTTACACTCTTCTCCACCGAAAAAACCCCAGATGCATGCCCAGCCAAATCCGAACCTAAACAATAGACAGACACAACAAGTATACAGTGGAGAGACATCATATCTAGCTTATGTTGTGGAGATATAGGAAATTAGCTTGAGATATGGGAGAGTTCTCCCAGATAAACAACCTCTAGCTCCACTTTTGGAGGTTGAAGAAGAAAGAGAGGAAAGAATTCTTAAAGTAAATCTACCCTTTCCTGAGAGATTAACTCAACTGCCCTAGCCTACCCTAGAAGAGACTGAACTTCTGGGAGAATTGAAAAACCTATGTGTCAAAATTCCACTTCTCCAAGCCATCAAGGATGTAACTATTTAGAACAAGTTGATTAAGGAGAATTGGTTCAAGCATCTAGGGAGGTGAAAAAGAGATGCCCCTACCATTGATGTCATCAGACAACTGTCCGACTTAATGCTGGGACAGGTAATCTGTCCAAAGTATTTGGACCCTAGAAGCCCTATAGTAGATGTGCACATCAACAAAACTATTGTCCCACACACTTTGATCGATCTTGGGGCTGCCATTAATGTGATGACCAAGGACACCATGCTCAAGCTCAACCTCCAAGGTTCATTGAGAAAGACCACAACGGTCTTACAACTTGCAGACTACTCCATAGTGACCCCTGAGGGGATTGTGGAGGATGTGATGGTCTCCATTGACTCTTGGGATTACCTTACAGATTTCCTAGTTCTCCAGCCTAAGGCTAAGCTTACTGGTTACCCTCTCCTTGGGAGGTCCTAATTGGCCACTGTCGATGCTTACATCATCTGCAGAGATGGGAATATGACCATCAAGAATGGGCATATGTCCAAGAAGTTAGTCCTATACCCTCCTTCTCAGCCATCTGTAGAACATGATTTAGCTTTATGGCTAGAATAGGAGGAAGAAGATGAAGTTTATACTTCCCAACTGTATACCTTAGAAATAAACATGGGAGGAGGACAACAGGATGAAGACAATTTGATTGAACACCTGCTCCAATGTCCAACTCCCAGTACATTGTCCCTAGAAGAAGTAGTAAAGGTAACCTAGAACAACCATCCAATTGATCTGTACTTGGCCGATTCCAACCCTCTCCATGTCAAAACCATAGAATTCGGCCCTGAGAAAAATTTGAAAATCAATCCATCTCTTTCTATTCTACAAGAGGGGAAGTTGTGAAACATGCTAAAGGAACATCTGGATGCCTTCGCTTGGAGTTACAAAGAAATGAAGGGAGTACACCCCTCAGTGTTTACTCACCATATTTATATCAAGGAAGGTTGCAAGCTAGTTCGATAACCCCAAATGAGGATGAATCCAGCTCTTAAAGATATAGTCAAAGAAGAACTGCAAAAATTGCTAGATGTAGGATTCATTTATCCTATATCCGATAGTGAGTTGACATAAAAGCATTAAAAAATTTGTTTATAAATACTCATCAAGTTGAATTATTGCCTTGTTTAAAGAGCTGTCATGTTCCCGAGTTTATTAAAAATGAACTAATGATGAGTTGTGATTAACAATTTCTTTTGTGGGTTCTAACAGGGATAATTTCCTTAATCATGACTTACTTTACAAACATATCATAACAATGATAAGGGAAATATCAGATTAAGAAAAACTCCCTGAACAAGTCTTTAAATATTTGTCCTTTAAGCATTTTGTTTTCATCACAACGATCTTATTCACAAAATTTGAACTAATACAAACCTGCAAAAAGGACACCAAACATAAGAAAGAAAAACAGAATGGGAACTTAAACAAACTGAAATAAAAACAAACAGATGATAATAATGATACATACCTGAAAGAATTCGAGAAATAATTTACCTCATAGGTGTTCATTCTCTTCCATGTATCTATTACGAATCATCTTTTATTCAAGCTATAAAACAAAAAGAAATTTAAACTATTCCTAATCTAATCGAAAAAAGAATTATGGCTACGTAAGATCAAACTTCCAACGCAACCAAGTGAATTCCCTACTATCTGCAAAAATATACATTATGTACATTAGTAACAAAAATTAAACGAATATCGAAATATTAAAAGAAGACTTATGTGCATATATTGTTAATATATTTAAAAAAAAAGAATTTTATTTGCAATCACCCTTTCTTGAAAAATGTCCTCCAACCAAATTTCTAATGGATCATAAAAGTATGGATGAATATTCATTAGAGAGTGAAGGAGATTAAATGGAAGAATGGATGAAAAAATGTTAATGTTAAGTACATAAGTAAAATTATGAACTGAGTCATCCAAATGACCTTGAAATGAATTCTTAAGGGGATCATTGGATGAGTGAGGTGATTGGCAGAATGATGAATTTATATTATCAAGTGTTTGAAAAAATAAGTGTTGATTAATTGGATTCTGAAGTCTATGCACTTTTAATGATACACTCGATAAGTATTTAATGTTCGTTTCTTTAGACTACCAACCATTAGTGTTTTCCATATGGTTAAATGACAATTGAGACCGATTCACAAAAATTTCCTTCCAATGAGTTTCGATTTGAATGATATAATCATTAACAGTTTAAACATCAACTTGTGAAAATGATAAAGGTTGAAAATCAAGATCAAGGATAACAAGCTTAGAATTGAAAATGGGATGGGAAATGTCATTACAATTTGATGCAGTTTCAAAATGAAATTCTTCATTGGTAACATTGGTAAAAGGAAAATATTCATTTTGAAACATACATGAGTTATGAGAGATATGAAAAATTGATTTAATTATTTCATCTTATGCATAACTATGACGAATAAATTGACTGAAATTCTCCTTTGGAAAACATTTAGATCAATCAAAATGATTAAATTCAAATTTAAGAGAATTCTCAAAATCATGAAAATTGTAGTCTATTGATAATTCATTACCCTAATTAAATTTGTGTGACAGTTCATTACTAATGATTTCTAAAGTAATTCCTTTGTCTTCTTTAAAATCGTATGCGTCAAAAGGAATCAATAATGATTTAGCAAAAGAAATGTCTTTGCAAAATAAATATGGGTAAAGGTAGAAATAATTGTTTGAGGAGATGAACTTGAAATATTCTCTATCTGAACATGTTTCAAAACAACTTCGAGATTCATGCTTTTGTAAAACATTTTCATTTTTCTAAGAATGAATTTGTAATTGAGTCTGGTCAATAGCATGAGATAAATCAAAAGTATCATTTGTACAATGCACATCATTTTCATTAATAATTTCCACTTGTTGATTTGCTCGATTAATGTAATAGTGGATTCATTTAAATCTTCAGCAATATTATCAAGAGGGAGATTAAGATCAACAGTAGGATGTAGATCTATGCATTGCTGAGATTTATCGTTTATAGATTGTGCATTGTTAATTTGATTTAATTCGGACATGTTATTTAAAACGAATGGATCTTCAATTACCAATACTTTTTCCTCATAGGGAGAAGGAAGAGAAAGGGCTTCTTCTAACCATTCTATAAATTCGTCATTCGCAGGTTGATCTTCATAATCAAATTTTAAACATACCAATTTGAATCTGAGAATGAAATCAACTAAGTCTTTGTTTTCTAACTTTCTCAAATTTTCAATTTCTTTGCATACCTGATCATGATTACAATTTGGAAATGTATGAAGGAATATTGATGCGTACTCATCTCAACTGTGGATGGAGGCAACCAGAAGTGATTCACACCAATGTTTAGCAACTCCTGTAAGAGTCACGGTAAAAATCCTACATAAGACAAGTTCATCAAGATCAATATTTGAATCAGAAAAATCTAAAGAAAATTGAAGAATATGTTCAAATGTAGAGGTATTACCTTCACCGTCAAATTTTACCTTCGTCAAGCGTCTTGTGATTTCGATCGGAATGTTAGAATTCAAGGGTTGAGGAATACAACTCCAAACAAAATGTTTAGTATGAGTCATCTAGAAAAATCAGACTTTATTATTCAAGACTCAACAAATACACTTTTCGAAGGCCCTCCTTCTAGCACCAAAAATGTTGATGCCTTGAAAATCGCTGCAACAACATGGGGGAAACCACCTAGTCAGGGACTTGAATACCGTCCCTTATCCATTTGGATTAGTGGCTCCGACTAGTTTAACTAGGTCCAGTTACCTTCTCTCAATCTCCGATGACTTAAATATGACTTTCATTCGTCAATGGAGAAGAGACATCAGATCAACCCTCTTGCTAATTAGGCAAGAAAGAGATCCTTAAGCTGATCTGGGGCTCAACCAAGCCATGACTAAGTTATGACTTACAATTAACCTAACTTATTCTAACCTAACTAACTTTATGGTATTAAGTTAATATTAATTGTTAATCTTATATGATACTATGATAATGTTATCACTATGAAACTTGTTAGTTTAATACTATTTATTAATCCTAGAGTAATGCTATATTAATACTACACTATCATGAAAGTCATGTTAGGTACTAAAGTATTTCATATTTATCTCATATGTCAAATCTAAACTAATATATCCTATGATATTATACTAATTAACTAATTATACTATATAAATAAATATACCTTATACTAAACTAATACTATTTTATAATAAAATCACTTATACTATAATATATTCCTAAATGTCACTAATATAGTTCTAACAATAATATTAAATATTTAATCTAGTTTATTATAAGATTATAATATATCTATGATAAACTATAAAATGAATGTTAATTAAACTAAATAATGTTATTATTATTCTAAGGAAACATTTAATTAAAATAAGATCTAGTTAAATACACTACCTAATTAAAATTAAATTTATTCTAATTCCCTTATGTTATTATTATTTATTGAAATTTAATGTTAGAAAACTAATTAGTAATTAGTATGCTAAAGTTAACTCTAAGAAAGATGAAAAAGTAATTTCAAATGTTAAGTGTTATTGATTAAAAATAAATAAATTAATATACAATATATTACATTAATCCTCATGATTGATTTTTTTAATGTTTTGAATAAAGATTAAAATCAATCAAGAAGTTTGATTGATATAAAAGCTCAATCATGCCACTAAGGACTAGGAGGTTTGCCTCTAAAGAAAGAGGATTTTATGTAGAATTAATTTACAAAAGCAAAACTAATTTAAAATGAAAATCCTATCTCGAACTAGAACGGGATAGCCCTCTCTTAATCTGAGAGCAAATGAAATAAAACAGGGGGAAGGATTGGTTTATGAGCAAATTCACCATGTGATTTCCATTAACCAAAAGAAATAGTTCATATTAATTAATGGAATAAAAAGCAAAATACATTTGCGATTAAATGATAAATAGTTATCATTTATCTCATATATACTTCAATGAATTCATTATAGATTTGATCTCATTCTGCCTCCTTGAGATAGCTCCTGTAAAGCTTCAATATTATATTGAAATTGAACCAACAATAGTGTTAGATATCAACAAGAAATACTATTTAGAATAACTATCGAAATCAATTACAAAATTTGGACAAAAATAAAAATAAAAATTCAGCATTCCGGTAATAGTACACATGAATGGAAATTCATTTAAACAATGCCAAAGCTTTTTACAAAATACGCAGTCCTTGATAATTTGAGACCTATGCTCTTACTACTTGCAATAGTGCTAAGCAATAAAATAGGGCCAAAAACCCTCTTTCAATCTCTACAATCATTCTCTTTGTGCAAAACATAAGTGCATAAGCACAAATTGAATCATAGTAGAGATTCCCCTCTCCTGAATCATGATCCTTCCTGTAGCGTAGAAACTCCTGTGTCTCCTCTTCTTAATGTTTATTCCTCCTTATATAGCTAAACAAATTAATTTGTTTTCTTCTCCTTGAGCTAAGGCTTCAAATCCTCCATTATTCCTCATCTTTAGATTCCAAGATTTTTTGTTTCCAGAACTTTCTGTAAAATTTCGACCAAAAACTTATCAATAAAATTTATATAAATATGATTAATAATAAAATGGAAATATATAAAAAAATAAAAAATAAAAGCTTTCTTTTTAAATAAAATCTAAAAACTCAAATAAAATATTAAACATAACTTAAAACCTATTATTCTAACGTATAGGACTTCCTTTCTTTCGTAAGTTTTTTCCTGTGGTAATTCTTGAAGTCGTTTTTTTTTTT
>APFE031353616.1:5354-28474 GCA_000404065.3 Pinus taeda
GTTAGTATGTTTTTCTTTCTGAAAGTTTAAAGGTTCAAGCCTAAAGAAATAGAGTATATACACATCTATAAATTTGAGTAATTGAATAGTTATGTCAATGCATCTTCTTAATCTAACAAGTAAGAAAACCTCATACACCCATTTTGGTGTCTAATTTGACAATGACGTTAAAATTAAATTAATATTTTCATTTTTTCCTTATATCAAGTAGTCATTATTTTTCTTTCACCATTAAAATGCATACATCATACTTATAAATTTTACAAATTGAATAGCTATGTAAAGAAAGCTCCCCAATCCCACAAGTAAGAAAGTGTCATACACTAATCTGGTGTCTATCTTGATAATAACATTACAATTAAATTACTAATTTTTTTTTGTAGATCAAGTAGTCATTATTATACTCTCACTATTAAAATGCACACATCATACTTTTTACATTGAGATTTATCCTTGAGAAAACCAAACCAAATTACATGGCAAAATCATCAGCCTCATTCCCAAATTCACCAAAGCTTCAAATCTTTGGTGGGAGACTCCAATGTTTTATATTGTTAACCTTTAATCTTGTTTTTTCTGTCTCCTTGTTTCTTATATACGAAACCTGAAAAATCTGTTTCTCGTATCGTTCTCGTTTCTCGTTCTGTTTCCCGTTTCCTGTTTTTGGTAACATAGTCCAAGAGTAAACCAGAATCTGTCCTGAGGGAAAAAGGATTAACTTATATGCTTCCTTAACAATGACCCTCCCGTGTTGTGAACCACTAAACGAGATAAGCCTGACATATTTAGTAGAGAGGAATATCCCAGACATTTTAAGATTAGTAATATTATTCTGCCATTGCAGAAATAGTACCTCCGAGATCTCAAACTAAGGATCCTGTTTCTAGTGAGTATGGAAAGGAGTTGAGACTCGAGAGAGCAACAATTGCTAAATATTTGATCACAAATAAGCCCTTGTTGTTTATGAAAGTGATGAGATCAACAGGTAAAAGATTAGAGTCAATCATGCTTGGGAGCGAGTCTAGGCCAGTTTCTGGAGTAGAGTTATAGCCAAATTTCCATCTAACATTACGAAAAACCCAATCTTTTGTCGATACAAGGCTACTCCATGACCAGGAGATGAAGGTAGGATACTGAGCGCCATCATGTAGCCAAAAAATAAGATCCCTATTCTGCAGATATTTAGCACAAATTACTTGTTGCCAAAGTCTTTCGCTAGATATTGCTGGCCAATTTCTTTTTAGGAGAAACATGTTAAAAGTAGCGATGTCTTTTGTCCCCCATACACCAAGGGATATAGTAATATTGATCAAATCCATGCTTTCCAAGTGAATTTTCCTTTCTCTCCTTCTTCTAGCCCACAGAAAGCATGATGTGATGGAGTTTAATTTGTTGATCACACTATTTGGTAGGTTGAAGATATGGATCCAGTAGATGCGGATGTTATGAAGGAAAAATTTGATACAAACAAGTCGACCCCCAGGAGATATCTAGTTATATTCTCAATGGTTAAGTCTCTTTTTTTATTTTCTATATGAGTCAACCCCAGTCATAGATTTTATAATCGTTCAATTTCAAAATGAAAACCAGGTATCGAAAGCCTTCATCCATATGAATAATTTTAACCCCAAAAGTATTGGAAATTTGTGATGATGATATTGTGTCTGGGTTATTCGCAATCACACTAGACTTGGATTTGTTTAGAAATAGGCTTTAAGAAAGACCAAAGTCTTAAAGGGCACCATGAAGTGCTAGCCTTTCTTTAGGATCCGGCTTCCCAATACCCATCAAATCATCCACAAAGATCAAGTGCGACATGGAGACTATAACCGCTAATCTGCACTTAGATATCAAACCCTATGATCGAGCATCCTTAATTTTTTGGCTTAGGCCATTAATGACAAGAAGAAATAATAGTGGAGACATCACAAAACCTTGTCTAAGTCCTCTGGAGGCTATGGAAAAATCTATAGGGAGGTCACTTATCAAAATGGAAAAAAAGGCAGTTTTAATCCACTTAATCATGGTTCTGCGTAGACCAATCTTCATGATAATCATCCACATAAGTTCCCAATAAACACAGTGGAAGGATTTTTATAAATTTATCTTCATGAGGTAATCATCCAAATGTTTTTTCTTGACTGAATGTATGACCTCTTAAGCAATTGCAGTCGCATCATGGATCTACTTGTGCTTAATAAAACCAAATTTCTCCTCAAAACTATGTTTGGACAAGAAAGGCTTAAGACGATTTTAAATCATATTTTCTATCAATTTATAAATGGTATTTCATAAAGAAATTGGGCAAAAGTCAATTTTTTTTTACCAATTTGGAGACCTTGAGAATGAGGCAGATAAAGGTAGCATTTGTGGTGCCAGACATCCGACCAAGACCCCTGGATTCTCCAACCATCTCAGCAAGATCTGCAATCATTATATCCTGAAAATGTAGGAAGAGTTCCATAGTCCACCCACCACGGGGGTTTCAAAGTCGCAGCCACCAGAGGGTTCTCTACTTAGAAGGAGCAGTTGTGTTAGTTAACGGAGGAAAAAGTGGAGGTTAATGATATCTTGGAACAAAAACTCACCTTATTGTTGGTGGACAAAGCCAAAACCACAAACCCTCGAGACCACAACCCGCAAACAAGACCGAGCAACATAAACTGATAAATCTTGAAATCAACTAAGTGGAAGAAACCAAGAAGAAGGCACCCATTAACAGTTAGGAAAAAAACGACTTGCAGAGAATGTATACAGAGGAGTTGAAGGCCTCCACAACAAGCACACTTTCCATAGAGTGATAGACCTCACCAAACACAGAGACAAAGGATTAAAATAAGCACAGAACGACGAGCATACTTACCAACTGGCGAAGCAGAGAACATAACTAGACCAAGGTCGAACAACAACATCAGTAGCAGAACATTCATACAGAGAAACCAACACCAAAGAACAAACAGTAGAAACCCTCGAGCCACCATAGGAACAATGAATAAATGACCAAGTGAGTAGGGTTTGAAAGCATTAACCAAGGCAAGAGGGTGTTTTACGAGGCACAGACACATGTCCATCATCCATGGAGCAAGTACAAACAAGAAAAGCCAAAACCAAAATATCCATGTGAATTGTTGTAATCACCATTTTTAAACTAATCGCACAATTAATCACCATCGAAATCATTGTATTAATCATCATCCATTTTTATATAGTTTGTGAAGGGTAAAGAGGGGGCTAGACCCATCAAGTGGTATCAGAGTAGGAAATTAAAATTTATAGGATAGACATGGAAGTTGGAAGATAAGGTCGTGGGAGAGGTGTGTGCAGAGCAGCAGATGAAGGACTGAGAGAGGAAACTAGGATCTTTACTGCCCATTTGGAGGCAGTTGAAGTAGGAAGGAGAAGGGATCCGGAGGTAGGAGATGATAGTGAAGAAGAAGCCATAGTTACAACAAATGGATTAGATGAAGAAGGGTCGGAGACGAGATTGTTGAGGTCGGTCCTATTGGCTAGTAGTAAGCCTAAGCCAAAGATTCCAAATTGCGATGGCAACTTGTCCATATAAGTTCTGTTGGACTAGATCAGCAAATTGGACAAATATTTCGAATGTGAAGAGGTTAGTGAGGATCAGAGAGTTAAGTTCACTGCAACAAAGCTGAAAGGACACACAACCATGTGGTGGGATAGTGCCCAAGCGGAAAGAAGAAGGATGAACAAGTTTCTAATAAAGAAATGGCCAAGTTGAAGGGTAGATTTTTGCCCAAAGATTACCAGATTGCAATGCATCGGCAAGTGCAAAATCTGAGGCAAAAAGGGATTATAGTGAGAGAGTATACTAAAGAATTCTACCGAGTAAATTTAAGAGTTGGTTACACGGAGGACACCGCGGAAAAAATAGTAAGGTATGTAAATGGTCTGATATTGGAAATATCGGATGAAATCAACATTCTTTCCTCGAAAAATATAGAGGAAGCCTACCAGAGTGTTGTGAAGACAGAGGAGAAGATCACCAGAAAACAAAATGCTAGGAGAGGATGGGGAACCAGTAGAGGAAGAGGACAGTCCTATGGCAGAGGATGAACTGCCAATAACAATGAAGAGGGTAGTGGCTCCAAGACTTCAGGAACAGTAGAAAAAGGGGACAACACTAGAGGTGGAAGGCCATATCAGAGAGGGAGAGAAGATGGCCAGGGCAGAGGAGTTGCCTATTAGTGCTACAAGTGCCACAAGTGGGGGCACAGATCTTTTGAATGTCCTGAAGTGGAACAAGCTGGCTAGAGAGGAGCATTTGTTGCATAGCCGGAGGAAGCGGAGTAACTACCCCAAGAAGCAGAAAATGTGTTGGAAAAAGGGGAAGCCTTAGTTGTAAATAAAGTGATGTTGAAACCAGCTAAAGAAATAGCTGAACAAACTCAAAGGAAGGCATTATTCTGGACAGTTTGTAAGTCGCATGGAAAGTGCTACAAGTTGATTATCGATAGTGGGGGCACGGATAATCTGGTTGCCACAAAGATGGTAGAGAATTTGGGTTTGAAGCGGCTAAAGCACCCCACTCCTTACAAGGTATCGTGGCTACAAAAAGGCCATCAGCTATTGGTGGACGAACAGTGTGAAGTTGAGTTCCATATTGGCAGGTATAATGAGAAGGTTATTTGTGATATTATGCCAATGGATGTATGTCATATACTGCTAGGAAGGCCATGGTAGTATGACTGGAAGGTAGTGCATGATGGGAAGAAAAACTGTTACAAGTTTGTCAAAGATGAGATCAAGCACACACCTGTGCCCATTAAGGAGGAGGAGACAACATGAATAAGTGGGACGAAAGCGTTACTAATGTGTGGAAAACAATTTTTGAAGTAGACTGAAGATAGTGAAGTGAACTATGTTGTTGTGAGGAGGGCAAAGACAACACTATTGAACACATAAATGTCTGATTTACTTGCAAAAATTTAGAAAATGCTGCAGGAATTCAATGATATTATAGTGGACGATTTACCAGACAAGTTGCCCCAAAGAGAAGTATCAATCATCATATTGACTTTATACTTGGAGCAAGTCTACCGAACAAGGAAGCATACCAGATGGGCCCCAAAGATAATGAGGAAATAAAAAAACAGGTGCAGGAGTTGCTAGATAAAGGGCTGATAAGGGAGAGTTTGAGCCCCTACATAGTACCAATAGTTCTTGCTCCCAAGAAAGGAGGAGAATGGCGAATGTGCATGGACTCGAGGGCCATCAATAAGATCACCATCCGATATAGATTTCCACTGCCACAGATGGATGATATGATGGACTGCCTGAGCGGGGTAGCATACTTCTCGAAGATTGATCTAAAGAGCGGCTATCATTAGATTCGAATCAGGGAAGGGGATGAGTGGAAGACAACCTTCAAAACAAATTAAGGGTTGTATGAGTGGCTAGTAATGTCGTTTAGATTAAGTAATGCCCCTAGTACCTTTATGCCGCTGATGAACGAAATGTTGAAAGAGTTCATTGGAAAGTTTGTAATAGTGTATCTTGATGACATATTAATTTTCAACAAGACTAAAGAGAAACACTTTTGACATGTTTGAAGTCACTGCTGGAAAAATTGTAGCAGAATAAGCTGCTGATAAATATGAAAAAAATGTACTTTTCTTCAAAGACAACTGGTTTATGTAGGCTTGGTGATTGTAGAGAACGAGTTGAAAATGGACCCAGAGAAGATTGCAGCGATCATTAACTGGCCATCCTCGAAAAGCCTGTTTGAGGTACGTAGTTTCCATGGGCTGACAAGTTTTTATCACAAATTTATAAGAAATTTCAATGAAATTTGCACACCTATGTTGGACACTATAAAAAAAGGCAAGTCAACCTTTTCGTTGGACCAAGGCAGCAGAGAAAAGCTTTCAGCTACTGAAGAAGAATATTACAGAAAGACCAATTATGAGATTTCCATATTTTAATAAGCTTTTCCAAGTTTGCTGTGATGCAAGCGGTACAACCATTAGAGCTATCCTTAGCAAAGAAGACAAACCTGTTGCGTTTTTCAGTGAGAAGTTGAACGAGAGCAAGCAAAAGTATTCATCTTATGATAAATAATTCTATGTTGTCATCCAAGCACTGAAGCATTAGGGACACTATCTGCTGGGGAGTGAATTTGTTTTATTTCTTATAATTCTACACTGCAATATGTAATGCAACAGCATAAACTGAATCACAAGCATGCTAAGTGGGTCGAAGATTTGCAGAGTTTCACCTTTGTGTTGAACATATTAGCAGGCAGGCCAACAAGGTGGCAGATGCGTTGAGCAAAAGAGCCTTTCTATTACAGGAAAGTACGATACAATTGCTAGGCTTTGAGCATTTGAAAGACTTGTATCAGACCAACATGGATTTCAAAGAGTCTTATGAAGCCTCTCAGAATCCCTTGTTGAGAAACAATAGTCCATGGTTGGACTATAATTTATAGGAGAAGTTATTTTTAAGGGGGGACAGTTATGCATTCCCGGTTGTTTGATGAGAGAGAATATCATTTGGAAGAAGCACAGTGGAGGTCTAGCCGGACATTTCGGCATAGATAAAGCTTTAGATTAGCTTAGACACTTTTATTACTAGCCAAGAATGTGAAGGGATGTGCAGCGGTATGTGAGAAAGTGTAAAGTCTGCCAATTGGCAAAAGGACACAGTCAAAATACAAGACTTTACACATCACTGCCTGTTCCAAGCAGACCATGGGAGTCAGTCAGCATTGACTTTGTCTTGGGTCTGCCAAGAATGCAACGAGGTTTTGACTTGGTGATGGTAGTGGTAGACCGGTTTTCGAAAATGGCACATTTCATCCCTTGTAGTAAAACTAGTGATGCCACTCACATAACTCACTTTTTTTTTGCTGAGATTGTTAGATTGCATGGCATACCTAGACATATTGTTTCCAACAGGGATGTGAAATTTATAGGACACTTTTGGTGCACCCTGTGGAAGAAACTGGATACACAGTTATATTTCAGCTCCGCATATCACCCACAGACTAACAGGAAAACAGAAGTGGTGAACAGGGGTTTGGGAAACCTGCTACGGAGCCTGACTGGAGAAAATTAATAGTTGTGGGATCATGCGCTTGCTTAGGCAAAATTGACTTATAACGATTCACCGAACTGCATCACAGGGCACAGTCCATTTGAGATCTTCTATGGCATGCACCCTCACAGAGTACATGAGGTGCGGTATCTAGGAAAATGGGAAAAAAAGAAGTGCTGATTCAGAAGATTTCACCAAAGAAATGAATGATCTAGACAAGCAGGTAAAATCAAAGATGCAGGACAACAATCAGAGATATAAACAACAGACAAATTTGAAGTGATGGGGAGTGCATTTTAATGTGGGGGATGAAGTCCTTGCACACTTACACAAAGAACGATTTCCTAAGGGCGCATATAATAAGTTGAAATTTAAGAAGATTGGCCCCTGTAAAATTTTGCATAAGTTCCCAGGCAATGCTTATGAACTGTAGTTTCCATCGAGTATAGGCATATCACCTATTTTCAACATGGCAGATCTATTCCCATATATTGCCAATCCTGAAGATGACAGTGTGGTACAGCCAGAATGAGACACCCAGGTTGAACGTGGTTCTTGGATGAGGCAAATGCCTTTGGCTCAACCCCATGAGATCGAGAAGATTCTCGACACATACGTGGGTAAGTGAACTCGCAGAAAGGAGTATCTGCGATACCTTGTCAAGTGGAAGAACCGTCCCGTTGAGGACAGTTCGTGGCTCAACGTGCCATAGATACAACAAGCAGGCTATTCTGTGGAGGAGCTCATGGAACAGAGCCATGAATTTTTATTACCCCGGGAGCCTGATGCAGGAGCATCTAGCTAAAGGGGATCATCATGACAGAGGGTCATTTGGTCTCTGTGAGGACGGAGGGAAAAATTCAAGTGAACACTTCAGTTTTCATTTTTTAATTTTAATTTCTTAGTGATGTAGCATTTAGGAAGGTAAAGGTATAGTTAAAAAAATTGTTGTATGTAACTACTTTTATTATTATTATTATTATTATTATTATGATATCTTTTACAAATTAGAGTGTAGGAAAAACAAACAGTGCTAAAAACTGAGAAAACCATACAATGTAACTAACAACAGTTAAGAGAAAATTGTTTTTCAAATCATTCAAAAGAAAACAAAATGTATTGTAACAAGTTCAATTTTGGGGAAAAAGAAGAAAGGAATAGAAATATCTAAACATATAGAAGTTTACATGTGAATTCCCATAACAGTCCATTCACGGTCCTTTAATCTGTGTTACCTAATACAGTGAAAGGAAGTTTTTTTTTAATTCTATAGAGCATATGCATTTCTCTATCTGCATGAGTTTAACAGGCCTATGGACAGCCAAACTTCTCAAGTGTCAAAGCAGGCGAACCTACAGAAGCTCGGATAGAAATTGGAGTTCCAAAAAAATAAAAGGAAATAGAGTGAAAGGAAGCCTTAATAATACATGGTTCCAGACAGCAAAATAGAACGAAATAGCACAGGTATTTCCTGAGAAACATAATCTTTTTTTTTATTTACAACAAGGAACAATATAGTTTCTGTCAATATAAATTACAATCCATACAGAATTTGAACACTGTCCAAGTTCAACAAAGTTCACAATGTAAAACGAGTTAAGAAAACCTAACATATAAACCCTACAGCTACTAACATAAACTAAGACAGAGCAAGACCAGAGGTCTACAACAAGACTATGCAGAAGTAAAGGTAGAGATCTCTACACCTAAAACCTAACCAGACCATCATTTAAGCAAATGACAAGAGAAGTAATTAAATAGATAGAGTTATTAAGGAGCGACCCTATCGGGTCTTCCCAGCACGCATAATAGAGGAAACCAAGGTCTCCAGAGTGATTCCACCTGCAAGAATTCACCAGAAGAGAGTGTGAGAACTACGACAAAATAGACTGAAGGAACAAAACGATAGAGAGCCTAGGGTTTGAAACTTACCAGAGAGGAGATGGAGTTTCAAAGTCACAACCACCAGAGGGCTATCTACTCACAAGGAGTAGTTATGTCAGTTAACATAGGAAAAAGCAGAGGTTAATGATAGCTTGGAACAAAAACTCACCTTGTTGTTGGTGGACAGAGCCGAAGCCACGAAACCCTGAGACCACAACCTGCGAACAAAATCGAGCAACATAAACTGATAAATCTTGAGAGGAATTGAGTGGAAGAAGCTGAGAAGAAGGCACCCATTAACAGTCAGGAAAAAAAATGACTTGCAGAGACTGTAGATAGAGGAGTTGAAAGCCTCCACGACAAGCACACTTTCCACAGAGTGATAGACCTCACTAAACGCGGAAATAGAGGATTAAAATTAGCAGAGAATGACAAGCATACTTACCAACTAGCAAAGCAGAGAACGTAACTAGACAAAGGCCGAACAACAACATCAGTAGTGGCACATGCATACATAGAAACCAACACCAGAGAACAAACAATAGAAACCCTCGAGCAACCACAAGAATGATGAACAAATGACCAAGTGAGTAGGGTTTGAGAGCGTTAACCAAAGTGGGAGGGTGTTTTACGAGGCAGGGGCTCATGTCCATCATCCATCAGTGCAAGTACAAACAATAAAAGCCATAACCAAAATATCTATGTAAATTATTGTAATCACCAATTGATTAAACTGATCCCATAATTAATCACCATTGAAATCATTGGATTAATCATTGTCCATTTTTATATAGTTTGTGAAGGGTAAAGAGCAGGTTGAACCCATCATATTCAATCCTAACAATAAAGTCCAAAGAAATTGGTGTGCTTAGAAGTGCTCTTCAACTTAATATGGAAGACATAGATATGGTGTAATATATGGTTATGTTAAGTAATGTAAACATTTTGACTTCGCCAAATTACATAAAAATTAAAAAATAATTAAAAAATAAAATAAAATACAATTATTGAAATTAAAATTAAAACTAAAATATTATAACATATTATTGCTTCAGGTAAAATTAAGGTTATAGAGTCAATTTAGTGTTCATGATTTTCGGGCTCTAGGTTTTCTGTAATTGGCCTTCTCATGTATATGTGTGTATAAAGCCAACCTAGATACATTTTAACTCTAAATCTATCAAGTGTCGAAAGATATCAAATATCTCGAGATGCAAATCTTTTATTAATTTTCACAATAAAAAAAAGATATACACATTCAGATATTTGAGCCCTCAATAATTAATAATTATATCAATAAGTGATCTTATGTTGGCTCCATTGACCCATTAGTGGTCTTATGTTGACTCCATTCACCATAAAGGTTGCATCAATAAGTGATCTTATGTTGGCTCCATTGACCCATTAGTGGTCTTATGTTGACTCCATTCACCATAAAGGTTGCATACATAACTTAGCCCTCTTGTTTTGTTTAAAATCACAATGATAGTTAACAATATTACAAACCATTGATATTGATTAATTAATAAATGGGAATTAGATAGGGGAAAATATGTTTAATAACTCATTGTATGAATTGAGGAAATTTTCATTAATAACTCATTGTATGAATAAGGAAGGTTGGACAAGAGACAAATTACAGAGTCGTTGAAAGAAATCTGTAAGGAGACCATCAATAGCAAGGATATAAATACCCTTGCTATTGATACTAATTCACAATTTAACAATAAATAAACCATTTTCAAATGATTTTCCACAAGGCTAATCTTTATAATAAACCAATGAAGAATAACGAAAAACCCTAATTATGGGAAGGGTATCGTCTACCACAACTAGAAACATATAAAGTCTTCATTTCAAAGATTTCACAGCAAGAAAAACATAAATATTATTCATAAATATTTTGTATAAAGGGGCACTACATCGATATGTGTTCGAACGTTTTAATGTGCATCTAACAACAAAATCCATTTGGCATCATTTTTTAAGTAAGTCTTTGCAGCATAGAAAATTCCTTTTGGCATCATTATTTAAGTAAGGCATTGTGAATAGGCTAAATGTGTAGATACCCATAAGTTGTAGATTGATGGATTTGTGTGGTGTTTAGTTTTTATTAGGTTACAAGTTCAAATTTCATGGGTAGGGGATGAGGATGTGAGTTACTTTAGGGGGAATTAAACTATACTAAGGGGCATCCAATATCGATCAATATTTTAATAATGCTAGTGATAGCATCTTATTGGTAGGTAGATCATTCTTGCATCCAACAATGGGGCTCACCCTAGCCTAGACTCGACCTAGTTAAAGAAAAAGGAAAAAAATGAAAAAATATAAGTGGGTAACAACGTAGTAACTCCCTCAAAGAAAGAGAAAGAGGGTCAATTAAGTGTCTCATGCTTTCCAAAGTAAGAAAAAAAGGATCAAGCAAATTGTGCTTCATAATGTGTCAAGAATAATGTCGAGCAAAGAAAGAGGAAGAAGATCAAACAATTACGATTCATATTAATAATTACCATTGAGATTACTTTAATTGATCAATAATTTTGAATTACAATTTAAAATTATTATTAATTAATTCAACTAATAAAAAATGCCATTTAATAAAAGTTTAAAAAAGTTTTTTTATTGTATATAAAATTATATAACTATAAATCAATATAAATGAAAGTATTAGAATTTTTCTATGAATATATATAAATATAATTGTGTTTTTTTTCTACCGTAATATATACTAGCGTAACTATACCCACGATAAATCCACATTGCCAACGGTATGAAAAGTCATAAAAAAATAAATAATTATGAAATTATTTAAGACTATTATCATTAATAATTATAAAATGAATTAGCTCCTAGAGCAGAGAATAGATGGTGATGGGGGTGTATTGTTAAGGCATTATGTGATGTTAAGATCAATGGTTCAAAACTCTGTGGGAAAAAAATCTAGCCATATTAAGGGTCGATGTGACAAAGGTCAGGCATGATTCCCAGGTGATTTTGTGGGCTTAGATGTCCATGAGATGCAGTTTTTCAAGCTAAAGATTAAGTGTGCAATCATCTCAAGAATCACACAACTTACAAAAAAAATAATTATAAAATGAATTAGTATTGAGTTAAACATATATACATTTTAGAAAACATGTAAATATTCTTAACCCTGGAGAGTCACCCACACTTTACCATGGAAATTCATGACTTGTAAATAGACTTTTTTACAATATCATGGGTCATTACTATGGCTTATCAATACCACATGTCCAATATGACATATGTTGATGTGACGTTTTCATTAGTTAATTAATTTGAGGTGAATTATTAAAAAAACATAAATAACTTGGACATAAATCTTGACCTAGATTTGTGACTAAGAATATTATGACATATTTAGTGGAGGTTAAATCTCTACCATCAATGTGATAATTAAATTAGAATTGTAGAAGTCATATTCTAAAATAGACATATCTAACCATATGCCAAATGGTTATATAGATACATTTAATTAGAAAATTTGAAATAGAAATAGTTATTTTACTTTTTTCTCAATTTGGTTGAAGGAAGTTAAATTTGAAAAGAAATAACAATCTTAATTAATTTTATGATGAGTATTTTTTTTTAATTAAAAAATACTACATGCAAATCAATAATTATAAGATTCAGCCACAGTGTACCTATTTCATAATAAATAAGATATTATATGGTTTTTTTTATAAAAATTATAATATTTTAAAACTTTTAGAATCAATAAACTTTTCTAACATAATTTTTTGTGGGTGTTTGGGTAGAGAATTCTTCCATCCAATATCAAAGCTACCTCTAAACTAATCAAAGCCTAGTATTTATAAATACAAATGTATAAAAAGCGCAATAAATTGTTAGATATTAATTATTTGTGAAATTAACATATAAAATGAAGATAACTCACAATATGAAACATGGAAACCTTCCACCCCACAAGAGAGAAAGTGACAAATCCTACAATGTGATTGAAAGTGTTTTCTCTCCTTTGAAGCTGATATCTTTCATAAAGGCTAAAGACTTATACTCACACAAGATGCTAACATCATGTCTCTTTTTTATAGAATGAAAAAGATGTGTGAAAACAATTGAATGAGATTATCTTTAAAGCAATAATAGTTGGACTATTTATATTTTATTAGTGATAGTTTTCATGTGGGGGCACTTGTAAGCTTGAGAAAATGTTCTTAGAGAGTTTGATTTCATTTTATTTCTTGAGTTTGCTAATGAATTTTACATGGGTTTTAACCAACATTCATGATCGATTGAAGATGTCATAGCCACCATTTCTTTCCTAAAGTTTACTTGAGAACATTCCACTTACCAAGATGGTGAAAAAAAGTTTTTATGTGAAGAAAATATCCATTAGAGGAATTTTGAGGTAAACAAATGGGCCTAAAAAAAAATGTACAACAAAAATCAACTTTATAATAACCAATAGGATTCAATATGATGGTGTCCACCATGGCGGTGGTTCATCATTTTTGGAGTAAAAAAAAAAAAAAACTATTTTTTCAACTCGTATTTTCAATTTATATCCTTATGATTTTACTCAAATTTGGAGTGGAAGTACTCATTGGATGTGGTATTTAATTTTTCATCCAAGTAGTGCCCGTGTTGCATATTTTCGATGGACCCTACTACAAGGAAAAAAATGAAATACATGAAAAAAACTGATTGAATCACATTTTTAATGTTATTCACATTTTTCGTGTAGTGGGGTATGTCGAAAATATGCAACATGGATACTTCTTGGATCAAAAATTAAATTTTGCATCCAACGGGTGCTCTCATTCAAAATTTGAGTAAAATCATAGGGAGATAAGTTGAAAAAGTAGTTTTTCTTTTTTCCCTCCAAAACTTGATGAGGTAATCTAATCTTATTTTGTTGTTGAACCACTATTATTTTATAATATTCCTTAGGAGACCCATTATAGACCTCAAATTTTCCCTAATGAAGGAAGGAATACAAATCTCCCATGAAAGGTATACATGAGATCATATCAGCCCACATTTTGTTCCACTAAAATTCCTACATCATATATATTTCATGAAAGGCCTAGTTTGCATAAATTTGTAGGGGTAGTCAATGATATGGTCAAGTCTTTCCTGAAATCTTTGAAAGAAGTTTGTTTGATATAATCCAAAATATGAATCATTATTGTTTGGTGAAGTGAAGTATATATGTTTATGATCTTATTGTAAGTTTTCACATCACATTCCACTTCGTTAAAGAAAAAAAAATTAATTTTTTGGGACTATTCTACTTATCTAGTAGATATAAACATGGAAAATTTAAGGGCTAATATTCACAAGTGGGCTAATTTTCCATGATTTTCTCCAAAAAAAGGATTCGTCAATTTCCATTTTTTTAAATGATTCACCCAAATTTTACAATATAGAATTATTTTATCATAAAAATCACGAAAATTATATAGAGTCTTCATGTGAAATCATCAAAAGCTTTCATATTTTTGCAAATATATGAATGAACATTTTATAGTTTGAATCTTAGACACTAGTGAGATTTGCCAAGGTTTCAAAAATTTTAAATAGTTTTCAATCTTTAAAATTTTCCCTAGATATAAAACACAAATTGGTGCTCATGTAGCGCTTCATGGTATATGAGTAGCATCTTATTTTAAAGGTGAAAATACTTTTGCCAATTATTTGTTGTCTAACTATCTACCTAAATGTTAATAATTCAGCACAAGCACAAGTGAGACAAAATATGGTGGAAAACATTATATGTCGTCTTCAACTCATATTGATCTCATGATATGAATTTATACTACATGAAATGGAATATTATAGATTTCAAATATTATTGAAAACTTATCAATGGATCATGAAAATACCTCATTAAAGATAAGGCTTACAACTCATATCTATGTGCTCTTAGACTTTGTGATTGCCTAGGGACTCATACAATAACACTAGAAAAGATGTAAATCTCACTTTGGTTTTCCACTTGCACGGAGTGGTCGGCCGAAAGACCTCGACTCTTAAAACTATTTATTTTAAGGATGGAGATCAGACCAAAATATCTAATTTAATTACTTTAAACCCTCCTATACCTAAATTGTAATGTGAAGAAATGTAAATAAGTGCCAAAGATGGGGTTCTTTATGCTTTATGTTACAAACTTTATTTCCTTTTACAAATTTCTTTAGTAATATGAAAATTCAATTATATCTTGTTGTTTACTTCACATTCTTAACAATGAAATTATTTAACTTGGACAAAGCATTGTGAGGTTTATTCATGCTCTATGGATTTTTTATTATTTTTTCACTCTTCCTTACTTTTTAGCTTACAACTAAGTCTATAAAACGATTGCTGATTTGGTTTGGCTTCATAATCTTCCTCTTTATTTTTGGAATTTATTACCTTTTCATCATATTAGAAAAAAATTAGATAGTTTCATAAAAATATATCTAATCAGAATTAAGATATATTTTTTAACATCTTTTAGAAAATATATTGAGATTAACATTAGTGATGGTTTATGAAAATATATTGATATTGACATTAGTGATGGTTTACGAAAATATATGACCTTATAGAGGGAAAAACTTAAGTGGGTTTATGTTATCGATCATTAATTATTATTTTTAATGTCGTCTTTGTTAACAAACATGTCATTTTTTGGAAATTTATTCTCAAATACATGGTTACACCAACCTATATTCATCTTAACTTTGGATCTGCCAAGCGCCGAGAGCAATCAAATCGCTCAAGGTGCAAACCTCTTTTAGAGCTAAAAGAGATTTGATCCATGTTGGTGCTTCGTATATCAAGAGTTTAAATGGATATAGGAAAGTTTAAATTAATAATTATTAATAATTGATAATTTAATAATTATTTTATTTTATATTTTATTTATTAATACTTGAAATTGTAATTATTTTTTAATCAATTTTAATTTTATTATTAACTATGGGAAATGGATAAGTCAATTTTGTCTTGACTGGGTATAAGTTTGTCTTTGACTAAAAATTGATAGGCTTTGCATAGTTTAAAATTAAAAAAAAATAATTTAAGTTAATTTTTTATTATTATTTAAATTATTTAATTTGTAAAGTGTTCGGGTGAGATATTGATATATGTTTCTTAAAAACTTCCATCACTAATTATAAATTTTTGTTTTATTTATATTTCATTTTTGTTTTCTTATATTACATTTTCATAATTATAGAATTCACAATTTTTTCAATTTAAATGAACTTATATTATATAAAAACATTTTTAATAGAATTAATTATAAATAAATATATAAAACACATAGATATATGCATGTTGATATAAACAATATTAGTTAATCATATTATAACATTCAAGAATACAATATTTTATTAATTGTTTTATTTTTGTGATGAAATTTTTGTTTTTGTTATTTTTTTTATTAACTACTATGTCGCTCTTGTTTTTATTATTATGTAATTTAACATCTCTTCTATATTAATCTAAAAAGCACTTCTAAACCTAACTAAAAGAACAAAATTAAAATAGAAAAAAAATTATTCATATAAAAGTTTGAAATGAATAATTATGTCTTCTGTGAAAACGTGGAGAAAAGTACATGGCTATCAAGGTTGTTGGTGAATTAACCCGGAATGACAAAGTGATTATTTCATTGCCGAAAACAGCCTCACAACCCCACCTCGCCGCCATGACTTGTCCAGAGTCGAAAAAGTACTACCGCCATGATCTCTTCAACTTTGGAAGAGCCATCACCGCCTCAACCTATTCAACGTCGAAAAAGAAAATAACCGAATTAGTTTTTGTCATTCAACTTTCGAAGAGCCATCACCGCCTCAACCTATTCAACGTCGAAAAAGAAAATAACCGAATTAGTTTTTGTATTAATGTAGACTAAACATATTTCAGATGCATCGAGTCCGAATTGTACGCAGTTGTAGCTTCTTTATCTTCTATAAATTAATGTTTGGTTTTGTGTTATTTAATAGTCGTAGCTGTGTTCTTCTCTTTTTGTTGTGTTTCCGCTCTTTAGTCTGGATTCTTTCAATTGGTATCAAAGCCTGGTAGAGTGCCGAGCCAGATGAACTTGGAAGCCACGACGTTCTGAGTGAATGTGAAGTAATGTTGTGGGAATGTCGAATGGAGTTGTTGCACAGCGAAAGATTAAATATTTGTGTGGCTCAAAAACCTGTATGGTTTGATCATGCGCAAAAGTAACTATGCATTGTGTGGCGTTGTTGTGAAACACGTGCCTAAGTTGCTCACGTATCTGTGTGAAGTCGGTTGTTAAAGTTCTGGAGCTACATAATTTACGTGACGTGGCATCAGAGGTCTCAAGTTTGTTCCCAAAGGGGGAGCTCGATGTAGAGGTCGGGTTGTCTTTGTAAATGTCTTTGAAGTGCGGCAACAACTAGTCAATTTCTGAAGTTGGAATTACCCACTGTGTACTAAGGTGAATTTAACCACTTCTAGGCATGAATTTGTGGCACTGTTATTTTATATTTTGAGTTTTTTTGTTTGTGTGGGCACTGTAAAAGCGAGTTGCGGTATATGAAAATTCGTTGTATTTGCGGCCTTGGGTGGAGATCTAATTAATTTGCAAGTTCTGCATTTAGGAAGCCAATTGAAACGTCTTCCCAATGACATTGGTGAGTCAAGGAAGACCAGGAATCCGTGAAGGCAAGACAGTGAAGGTCAACACAAAGTTTAAAATCGTGTGTAAAATTATTGGCTCACAAAGTTAATGAGTTTAAAGATTTGGTGGGCAATTTTTTATTATTATGCTCTATGTATTTGAAAGGGATACGTTTAACCATAAAGAGATAAATCAAAAAGTGATTTAAACAAAAGGTTTTTATACGAGGTTAAAGCCCACGACACGCATATACTTCTTGTTAGGCATATTTGGTCTTTCGATAAAAGGTTTTCAAAATTTATTTGTTTTAGAAGGAAGCCACATTGAATGAATCTTATATGAAGCTGAAGTGTGTGCACATCCTTTAAAAGATTTGAAAAATATTTACTTGAAAGGTTGTTTAGGGTTCAAGTGAAATATCATTGGTGTCTTAAGTTTAAAAGTTTTGGAAAAGCAAACGTTTATTAAAAAGGTTTATTTGAAGAAAGTTTTGGGCTTTACAAATATTTGTTTTTCTTCAAAATATTTGGTTGTTTTGTCAAATATGACAGTGTTATGGGTGAGAATGTGCCTTACCCGGTGCATATTAAAAATTATATTTTTTTAGGTGGTGATATGGAAGATATCTTTATGCAATCATAAAAGTAGTGATAAGATAGAGGAAAGACAACAATCATGGGTTGCAAAGAACAATTGAAGCAAAAGAAGAAAACGAATTGAAAACAAAAGGAAAAGATCTTTGCCAAGTTTAAAGAAGTTCAGGCTGAAGTCTGGCTTAGAAGCCTAGCCGAAGACAAAGAGGAAATCAAGGGTGATTGGTGTAGCTTTGATATGGTACCACCACCTATATTTAGTGGTAAATATTTTGATTTGTGAGTTAATAGGATGCTTACTTTTGTTCGAACTACAAACTTAATTGAACATTGGTCTAATGACCCATATGATGAAGCATGCGATGATTGTTGAGATTTTCTGTTTTAATAAAATAGGCAAAAATCTCAGTAGGTGACAACAATAGGAATTTGTTACTAGATTAGCTCCAAGTTGTTGGGAGGGAGTTAATGCATCCTAAATTTGATGTGAGAAGATTTATGAGGCAGTTGGATTCTCTTTGATATAAATCAGATGTCCATACGGATTGTTTGAGGTGTGAGAGTTTGTGAGGATTTGATTAATTTTGTAATCTCCTGTTTGATTAATAAAGATTGCCGATGCCTATGTTTGGTGGACGTAGCCCAGATTGGTTGGGTGAACCACGTTAAACCTCTGTGTTTCCTGTGCGTGTTTTTAATAGCTATGTATATGCTTTTATGTTTGTTGTGCATTTGACCTCCAACAATTGGTATCAGAGCAAGTTGGAGGCGTTGTGTGAGCATGAGGGTGCTGAGTGTGCTGCGTGGACCAACTGATTGCTGGAGGCCGAAACTGCTTGCTAGAGGTGTGGTAGGTAGCTGGTCCTCACTAGGCGTTCTCCACAGCCTGCACAAATCCAAATCCACACATATTTCATGTCTTGGAATGGCGCGGAACCGATTCTGATTAGCGCGGATCCACCTCGTCGTCGATAGCATCAATGTTGCAGTCGATGGATCAAATTTTTTGTGTTGTGGACAGCACACAATTCTAATCTCCAGTCGTTGGTTTAACAATCCACTGGCTAGATGATCGATATTTAGTGGAGAATTATGCGATTGAGGTGGAGAGAGTGGCTCAAGAAGTGCTAGGTAACACAATTCTGTTCGCTGCTCTTAATGTTCTTTTATGGTTTTGGTGACGCTAAAACTAATATTAAATCACTATTATCTCCCATCCTCAATGTTGACGAGTAATAATTAGGTATAAGAAAATGAATCGATTTTTTTATAATAATTAAGGAGAACCAAACAAATTCATGTATATTCGAATTCCTTTTCGCTGATACAGTCGAATCTGGTAACTACGCTCTAAATGGATTCAATATTTTCCCAATATTCTATACTCTACATGGATTCGATGATCCTACAGCCTTGCACTAATGAAGTTTGATTACTCTCGTCCGCCATTTGGTTGTTGAGACATAAACATTATTTCTATTGGACAGAGATTCAGTTATCTAGTGAATTTCATCAATCCACAGTTGAAATGAGAGGACTGTTTTGGATTTAGTATTTTCAAATTCATGATGTTGTGGAGGCGAGCTCACTGGAACTGGCTGGGCTTAAAGTATGAGGTGATGAAGGAGGGGTAGATATTTTATGGGGCAGATATTTTATTTTATTTTTTATATAAAATAGGCAGTTTTCTTTTACTGTAATTTTGTAATTTTTCACAGCAAAAAAAAAATTGTTTTTTGTTTAAAAACAAAGGCTACAAGGCATAGGAAGTTTTTTTGTTAATTGCTGGTATTTAAACATTGGTTTTGGAGATTATTGTGGTTTTTTGGTTGATACAAGATGGCAAAAACTCAAAGTGCCCGGTTTGAAATTGAGAAGTTTAATGGCAAAAATAATTTCGAAATCTGGAAGGTAAAGATGTATGATTTGCTTGTCCAACATGGTGTGGCAAAGGCGTTGTTGGGCAAATCCAAACAACCTTACAACATCACAGATAATGAGTGGGCCAATATGGATGAAAGAGTGATAAGTGCTATTCGACTGTGTCTAGCTGATGATGTCCTATTTAATATCGTGTCGGAGACAACCGCTGCTGGTTTGTGGACGAAATTGGAGAAACTGTACATGACCAAATCCTTAACCAATAGGATTCTCCTGAAGCGACAGTTGTATAGTTTGCGAATGAAGGAAGGTACATCGATTGCTGATCATTTAAATGCTTTTAATACTCTTATTGTGCAATTACAAAGTATAGAAGTAAAAATTCCATCTGAGGATAAAGCTATTACTTTATTGTGTTCGTTGCCCGAGTCATGGGATCATTTTGTTACTTCTATAAGTCTTAGTTCATCATAAACTATTGAGTTTGATGAAGTAGTTGCATCCTTATTATCGGAAGAAACAAGGAGGAAGTCGCATTCTGAAACCTCTACATCAGAAGCTATGATGGTTAGAGGTCATTCGAAAGAAAGACGCCCCAGGAAGCCGAGCGACTCACGTTCAAAGTCGAAAGGAAAGAAGAGTAAGCTAAAATGCTGGTTTTGTGGCAAATCAGGGCATTTAAAGAAGGACTGCTGGAAGCGACAGCAACAAACTTCAAAAGCAGAGTCTTCGATAGAGAAGAAGGAGGAAAATATGACAGATACAGGTTCGACATCTGGTTTAGGTATGAGTGATGAAGTATTATCAGTTAATGTGTCAAATCATGGTCAACATTGGTTGTTAGATTCCGGGGCATCAAACCACATGTGTATCCATAAAGAATGGTTTTAAGACATATAAATCAATTAATGATGGAGTTGTGTACATGGGTAATGATGTAACATGTAATATTGTGGGGATTGGGAGTATACAACTGCAAATGTTTGATGGGACAACTAAAATGTTAACTGATGTGAGGCATGTACCGGATTTAAGGAAAAATTTGATTTCATTAGGAGCACTTGATTCAAATGGATATAAAACTATAATTCAAGGTGGAGTAATGAAAATTTACAAAGGTATTTACTAGTTATGAAAGCTAAGAAGGTAGGAAATCTATTTCAGTTAGAAGGAGGTACAGGGTCAGATTATGTGTCTATGGTGTTTAAACATGACAATAGTTCCATTCACTTATGGCATCAAAGATTAGGGCATATGAGTGAAAGAGGGTTAAAAAAATTTGGCTGATCGCAAGTTACTTCCAAATCTAAAGTTTAGAAAGGTAGTTTTCTGTAAGCATTGTCTGTTTGGAAAACAAAGTGAACAAAAGTTTAAAACAGGAAAACATACTAGTAAAGCAATACTTGACTATATCCATTCAGATGTTTGGGGTCCAGCCCCTACAACCTCATATGGTGGTTCGTCATATTTTGTATCGTTTATTGATGACTTTTCTAGGAAAGTGTGGGTCTACATGTTGAAAAGGAAGTCTGACGTTTTTTCAGTTTTCAAACAATTTAGAGCATTGGTAGAAAACAACACTGGTAGAACAATAAAATGTTTAAGAACTGACAATGGTGGTGAGTTTACTTCCAAGGAGTTTGACAGTTATTGCAAGGATGCAGGGATCGAGAGACATAAGACCACCGTTTATACTCCTCAGCAAAATGGAGTTGCTGAACGCATGAATAGAACTCTTCTAGAGAGAGCAAGGAGTATGTTGAGTAACTCCAGGTTGCAAAAGGAGTTGTGGACAGAAGCAGTGGCAACAGCTTGTTATGTGATAAACCGATCTCTATCAATGGCGATATGCTGCAAGATTCCTCAAGAGGTATGGAAAGGCCACCCTTGTGACTATTCTAAACTCAGAGTGTTTGGTTGTGATGCATATTCTCTAGTACCTAAACATCAGTGAACTAAATTAGACCCAAAGTCTAAAAGGTATATATTTGTTGGGTATGGTATTGGAACAAAGGGATATAGATTGTGGGATCCTACTACCCGCAAAATCATCATCAACAGAGATGTAAAGTTTGATGAATCCTCTCTTGTACAGTTATATGTAGATAGTAGATTGAAACAGGATGTTATATCTGACTTTCAGCACATTCAGTTTGATAACATTTCTAATGATAGTCATGATGACCATAGTTCAGATACTAGTCATGAACAGGTTTCAGAATCAGAACATGAACAGGGTTCAGGTATAGATCATGAAAAGGTCTCAAATACTGATCATCAAGAAGTTCCTACAGATGGTAGTCAGCCAATCGAGGAAGCACCAGAAACATCCTTAAGGAGGTCGACAAGAATCAAACGGCCACTAAGAAGGTATGATGATTATGTTACTTCAGTTCCATTTACTGCTAATGACGATGAACCTCTGTGCTATCAGGAAGCAATAGAAGGTTCCAAAAGTGACAAGTGGAAAGCAGCCATGAAGGACGAAATGATGGCCTTAGGTAAGAATGGCACATGGGATCTGGTTGAGCTTCTGAAAGACATAAAAACTGTGGGGTGTAAATGGGTTTTTAGGCTGAAACACGGTGTGAATGATACAGAAGATAGGTACAAAGCGAGGCTGGTTGCAAAAGGGTTCTCTCAGAAAGCTGGCATTGACTTTCATGGGATTTTTCCACGAGTTGTTAAAATAGTTTCAATTAGAATTGTATTAGCATTAGTGGCTTTGCTTGATTTAGAGTTGCAGCAATTAGATGTTAAGACTGCATTTCTATATGGAGACTTAGATGACGAAATTTATATGGAACAACCGGAATGGTTTGTTCAGCATCACAATGAGAAATTTGTCTGTAGGCTCAAGAAGTCATTATATGGCCTAAAGCAGTCGCCTCGGCAGTGGTATAAGAAGTTTGATTCTTTCATGTTGAGTCAGAAATATGTTAGAAGTGAATATGATCATTGTGTTTATTTCAAACAGTTGAATAATGGCATATTCATTATCTTGGTATTGTATGTTGACGATATGCTTTTAGCAAGAAAAAACATAGAAGAAATCAACAGGTTGAAGGCTC
>APFE031353619.1:4385-22040 GCA_000404065.3 Pinus taeda
GGGACCCAGCCACTATTCTGCAGCAGTTTCTGCAGCTTCAGCCTTGAGGACAAGGCTAGTCTTAAGGGGTGGGCATGTTAGGGTCCCACCCTAACCCCCTTATCTATGTAATGGGACCACGTCATAGTCAAGAGTCAATAAAGCCCATATTAATAATTGTAAGTGGTTAATCCGCAATTAATAAACGGAACCATAGTTAGTTGCAAATGGGCCGTAGTATTAGATAGATGGTATTAGTAATACCGCGGTATTGGCCCGTGGTATTGCATGTATGAGTCATATATAAAGGATAGAAACTCCCTGTTAGGAGTATCGTGTCTTATTTTGTAATCAAGCTCTGCTCTATTGGAGGTTGCCCCCTCGAAGAGGCAAGTGAACATTATTTCTGAATAATAAAATCATTGCTATTCTGTGTTCTGGGTTTCTTTTCTTCGCATATTCTGTATTTAGGTATCAATTGCAGGTTAAGAGCATAACAGATCCGACCTCTCTCCGAGTTAAGAATGTGGAATTTGGCCCTGAAAGAACCTTGAAGATCAACTCATCCCTATCCACCTCTCAGGCGAAAGAGCTATGTAGCTTATTGAACAACCATTTGGATGCTTTTTCTTGGAGCTATAAGGAGATGAAAGGAGTCCATCCTTCAGTCTATACCCATCACATCTACATTAAAGAGGATTGTAAACCAGTCAGGCAACCTCAAAGGAGGATGAATCCAGCCCTTAAAGACATTGTCAAAGAAGAACTGCAAAAGTTGCTGGATGCAGGATTCATCTACCCCATCTATGACAGCGAGTGGGTTTCTCCTTTGGTGCTTGTGCCCAAGAAAAAAGGGAAGTGGAGAATCTGTGTAGATTATCAAGAACTTAACAAAGCCACTAAGAAGGACCATTTCCCTTTGCCTTTCTTAGATCAAGTGTTAGATGGCCTGGCAGGGAAGAAGTTCTTTTCCTTCCTAGATGGGTTTAGCGGGTAGGATCAGATCCAAATCAGCCCAAAAGACCAAGATAAGACCACTTTCACTTGTCCATGGGGTACCTTTTCCTACTGAGTCTTTCCCTTTGGGTTATGCAATGCTCCTGCCACTTTCCATAGAGCAGTACTGAGTATATTCACTGAGTTGGTTCATGATTCAATGGAAATCTATATGGATGACTTTACTCCTTATGGTTCTAACTTCCAAGAAGCTCTGACTAACCTGAGGAAAGTTTTAGCCAAGTGTATTGAGATGAACCTATACCTCAGTCCTGATAAATGTGAATTCCTAATGATTGAAGGGATCGTGCTAGGTCATACCATTTCTCAGCAAGGTTTACAGGTGGATACCAACAAGATTACTATCATCCAAAGGGTCCCACCTCCTCAAAAGGTAAGAGATGTTAGGAGTTTTCTAGGCTTAGTAGATTCATTAAATATTTCAGTAAGCTAGCCTCTCCATTGTTTGGTCTTTTGGGAAAGGATGTTGAGTTCATGGGGATTGACAACTGTCAAGAGGCTCTGGATGCTTTGAAAGGTAAGCTGATAACTGCCACAATCTTGAGAGTTCCAAACTGGGACCTACCTTTCCACATTCACACAGATGCCTTGAACAAAGCCATAGGAGTAGCCTTAGGACAAGTTGAGGAGAAGCTACCGTATTCTATATATTTTATTAGTAAAAGCCTGTCCAAGGCATAGTTAAACTATACTGTAACTGAGAAAGAGCTCCTTGTTGTAGTCTGATCCCTAAACAAGTTCAGACACTAAATCACTGGCTATCAAACATTCGTGCGTACTGATAATGCCCCAATTAGGTATTTGATGAACAAACCTGATGTAAACGCTCGTATCATTAGATGATTACTTTTATCGTAGCAATTTGATTTGACCATTGTTGATAAGCCAGGTAAGGAAAGTGTTGTTGCTGATTTTCTGTAGAGACTAGATTTACCTGCAGGTGAAGAAGGGATGGTGGATGATCAAATGCCATATGAATTCCTGTTTTGTATTTCAGTACTCTCTCCATGGTTCGCTGATATAGCAAATTATTTGGTTTCAGCATAGTTTCCGCCATACCTATCCTCAAAAGAGAAGAGCAAGATCGTGAGGAAAAGTGCCCCATTCACTTGGATTGGGAGCAATCTTTTTAAGCTTGGACCATATTAGATTTTGAGGTGATGTGTTAGGGAGGAGGAAGATTTTGATATCCTCCTAACCTGTCATGATGGGTCCTGTGGAGGGCACTTTGTAGCAAAGAGAACCGCCTTCAAAATTATACAGGTAGGATACTATTGGCCCTCTCTTCATCAAGATGTCAAGAGATAGATCAGCCAATGTGATAGATGTCAAAGGATGGGGAAACCTACTACAAAGGATGAGATCCCTTACAACCTCAGGTGACTTTCAAGCCATTTGTGAAGTGGGGCATGGAATTTGTGGGTCCTATCAACCCTCCTTCGAAACATAAGTCCTATATCATTGTGTGCACATATTACCTAACAAAGTGGGCAGAAACAAAGGCAATCAAAGCAGCAACAGAAGAAAAAGTAGCTGAGTTTTTGAGGGAAAATATCTACTACAAGTTTGGCTACCCAAGATAATTAGTCACAGATCAAGGAAGTCAATATACCTCTAACTTGATTGAAGACCTGCTCACTCATCACAAGATTAAGCACAGAACTTCCACCTCTTATCATCTGCAAGCAAATGGACAGGTGGAAGTTACTAAGAGAGATTTGGAAAGGATTTTGACTAAGGTAGTGAGTAGCAGTAGAAAATACTGGGCATAATGCTTGGTTGTGGCCACCTGGGCCTATAACATCACTCGGAAAACTACAACAAGGTTCACACAGTATGAGTTGGTCGACGGGAAGAAGGCTTCGTTGTCCATAGAATTTGAATATAACAAATTGAGGTTGGCAGCTTAGCTAGACCTAGATCTCAGCCATGAAAAACAGGAAAGATTGCTTCAGCTGAATGGATTAGATGAACAGAGAATGTATTAGATGAACAAAGAATGCAGTCCCTTATCCACTCAGAGGTAATCCAACTTTAAAGAAAGATATGGCATGACCGGCACCTCAAAGAAAAGCAATTTCAGCCAGGGGATTGGGAGCTGTTGTATGATTCAAGGTACAAGGATTTCAAGGGCAAGTTGAGGACAAGATGGCTGGGACCATATATCGTGGAAACATGTAATGAAAATGGTTCAATCCTTATTCAGACCATTGATGAAGAAGCCATCCCCATGCTCGTCAATGGGCATAGATTGAAAATCGACAGGAAGCTGCTTTCGAAGCAGGAGTTCATTCAGACTCTTGGAAAATAAATATTGGTAATGGAGAAGGTCCCTATCTCCACTCCACCTACATAATGAAAAAAACAAAACAAAACAAAAAAGAAAAAAAAAAAGAAAAAAAAAGAAAAAGAAAAAAAACACAGAAAAGAGAAAAAAGAATAAAAGATCCTTGGGTGAAAACCTCTTGGAGGTGCCCCGGGTAGACACTGGGGGTGAAAACCTCCTGGAGGCAGCCCAGCTATCTCAGAAGAAAAAAAACCAAAAAAAAAAGAAAAATAAAAAGAAAAATAAACCTAGTTTATGTTGAATAAATTGCAGGTTGTAGGAAGGTCATTGCAGGTTTTGGGAGGATCACGCAAGACAAAAACAGAGGACATGACCAGGATGCATCCATCCCTCACAACCCATTCCTCCATCATCGCTACCCTTTCCCAAGATCTGGTCTCATTTGGTCCAAAATTCCACATCCTACAGGAAGCTCTGTATCTTCTATAGGAGGATCCTGTAGAAACTTCAGACAGACCAATATCGATCTCAGAAGAGGACCCGAGAGTTTGAAATATGTCTATGAGGCCTATAAACCTCCCTGCCTCCATCCCTCACCATATGTCATCCTTTTCCATCTCTGTACACCTCCATTCCACTCGTTTTCATGTCCCTGCACAGTCACACACAAAAATCCTCTTCTTCATGATGCAAACAAATTTTTAATGACAAATCAAAACAACAATTTTTTTACTCATCATACCTGATACCCTCCAGCTGATATTCCTTGTCAGCCGATATCCTCATCAGTAGTTGTAGCCCTACTCATTTTAGCTTGAATCTCAGAAGGAGAAGCAGCTACAGGAAATCCTGCAGGATTCCTGTAGCAGCTGATCCCTCTAAAAAACATACTACAGAACCAGGGGAAGCAAGGTACAACATACGAAACATGCATGGATCTCTATTTGAATGTGTAAGAATTATCAATAGTCCGAGGTCGAGAATAAAGAATGCAAGTAGAAATAGCAATGAAGAAATGGGTTCCAAAATCCGAAATGTGCATAACACGGCCGCGACTGCACAGGTAAGTGCCTAAACCTATTCCACAATTACATGAATCATATTTCAAGGCTGCGTGATTATGGGAATGATTCGGATTGAATGGAATGAGTGGCCAGTTAACTAGCCACCCTCGGTCAGTTACACGTCCTCGTGGAATCCAAACAATCCCTGTCAAAATTCAAATTGCTAATCAGATACGCAGCCAGCACGTGTGGAATATCCATTTAAGAAGAAATATTCGAGACTGGTAGTGGAGGCGGCGGATAACAGGAGTAAGGGAGGTGATGGTGGTTAGACAGCATGCAGAAACATTATGGCCATGAAATAGGATCAAAAGGCTGGTCCATCCACCTCATCACCTCCCTACGAATCATGCCCATAGATAAAAAATAGCTCAGTTACGACATTCACCAACCTTTGTTCATTCTGCACTCACGACGTTCTCGACTGGAGTACACATCTACCACTTCCAGAGTAGCTAACCAGTCATCCTCCACCATATTTCTGCCTATTTTTCGAAAATATTCCACCTATCGGACTCTACAGGAAACACCTTTTCATTGTATAGAGAGCCAGGTGACTTCTATAGGAAGGGTTCTACAGGAAAGGCAAAGAACAACTCTGCAGAAAGAAAACCCAGAATTTTTGTTGAATTTCAAGCTCAAAACGAGGTAGGCTCAGGAAAAATTCTCTGTGCATGATTTGTTTGTGCAAGGTGGTGAATTGAACATGGAATTAGGTTGAAAATTGAGAGTAAAAGTCTGCCTGTGCATTAAGAAAAAATTGAAAGTCTACCTGCATATTTCACTAAGTTTACTTAGTTTTTTTCTCTGCATCCGAAATCTCCTCATCATTTTTTTAAATTCTCCTATAAGGAAGATAAATGCAGCAATAGAGGCAAGCCTCTATGTGTGAAAAAACCTAAATTTACATATATATCTATGTGCTGAGAAAAGACCATGTGTCCTTATGCTTTGTTCTGTAAAACAAATTTCTTTTCATAAACAGACAGTCAAATTCTGGGTGATAGCAGTTTTCAAACAAGGGAATTATTTCCATTTGAGATTGTAAGGAGCACATGAGAAATTCCTTCTTGGGTTCAGAAAAAAAAAAAAAAAAAAAAAAAAAAAAAAAAAAAAAAAAAAAAAAAAAAACGAATTCAGCTATCCTCTGTTTCAGTGATTGACTTTTTTCGCACCTAAGCATTCTCTTTGCTGGTTAAAACACAAACTCAACACCATGCTAGGAGGATTCATGAGGAAAGAACCCTTAAAATCTAGCAAATTGTATGAACACCCTGAGGTGGTGGACCTTTTCACTAGGGCAAATTGGATATCCTTCTTTGACAGAATTTAGGGCTATGATGAGGATGTGACTAAAGATTTTTTGATGTCCTTGAGACCACATTCGAAGACACATGCCACAGTTAGTTTCAGGGGTTTGACCCTAGAACTTACCCCTGATTTCATCAGTAGAATTACCAGTTTACCAATGGGGCTCCTTTGGAGCAAAGAGGAGAAGTCATTGGGACAAGTGGCTAAGAAAACATTTTTTCTGCCTGAGGAGGATCCTGTAGAAGACAAAAACAGGGTCAGGAGTACAAGCTTGCCTCCTTTCTGGAGTGAAGTCAGTTATCAAATCATGAAGTATATCACATGCGAAGGGAGGTTTAACATCATTTATGGCCATCATTTCAGATTGCTACATGAATTGAGGTATGGGATGGACTTGCCTCGAGCTAAGAAACTGAGCATCCCATATTTCCTCCTTTAGTCCTTAATTGAATGTGGTACAAAGCTAAATGTAGGAGTTCCAGATGAGTTAGCCCACCATGGACTCATCAAACTATTCGTGGAAGATGCTTTACACACCTATATTGTCCCCGTAGCTTGGGAAATCTTCAAAAATATATCCAGGGATGATAACATCAGAACTTTGGCTGAGAACATCAGCCCATCCAGCAGTAATGTGGGGGAGAAATTTAAAGAAATTGAGAAGAACATTGATGAGGGAGCACAGCACGTTCAAGCAGAGGGTAAAACAGAGGAAAAATAGAAGGAAAAAGAGGAATTTGACAAGACTGCTGAAACTAAGACAAAAAATGAGAAAAAAGCAAAAATAGAGAAAGGAAAAAGGACACAAATTGGAAAGAAAAAGGACAAGAGAGCCCAAAATAAGGTTGCCATAGCCAAGGCAGGTATCCAGCAAGAGAAAGAAGAGACACATCCTGAGATATCAGGGACACAAGCAGAAACAGGGGGCATAGAGATTTCTACAGGAAGTGAAGAAAAAGAACAACAAAAAGAGAAATCCCCTAAAATGTTGGCAAGGGAGGTAGGAGCTTTGCTTGCTGCATTAAGCACACCTAAAAAACAAAAAATGAAAAAGAAAAAGGCAGAACTCCATGTACTTTAAGGCCAAAGAAAGCACAAGGATCAAAGTAGGCAAACCTCAGCCACCATTCAAGGAACCAATTGTCATTGAGGACTCACCCACCAAAAAGAAGGAAGAGTCTCCTTCTAGGATATCTATCACCTATGAAAGAGGAAGCCCAAAATCCTCCACATGGAAAGAGAGAATTAAGTTGATGGACTCAAAGGCAGTCCTACGAGAAGCTGAAACATCTCTACAGGAAACTCTAGCCAAGTTAAAAGAGACTGAGAAACTGGAGGAGAAGGCAGCTAAATAGTCACAGGGAGAGGAAGGCTGAAGAAATACCTGAACCTACCCCTCAGTCTAATTTGGGCTCATATTACAATTTGTTAGAGGGTGGGAAAATCATCCCATAGAAATTTGTTGTACCATTATTTTTAAAATTAGAGAAAGAGAGGATCAGAACACACACATGGATGCAAATCGCCAAATCTAAGGGAGTTGAGGACATAAGCCACATGGAGGATAAGTTAAAAGAATTAAGGGGAGAATTGGCCATGGTAAGGCACGTAGAAAGCTGCAAAAGAGCCCAGCTACAGGAGGAGAATGAGTTGCTGAAAAAGCAGTTGCAACTATAGGAAGTCCATAAGGAAGATAGGTTGTCCATTTTGGGAGGGCAACAACAGAAAAAGGACCTCCAACAGACAAGGAAACAACCGAGAAACAACAGAAAGAGGGAGAGCTACAAGCCAATGTGGAGATGCTAACAAAACTACTGCAAGAACAGGAATCTCAGGCAGCAAAAGAAATACAAGTTTTAAAATAGCAGTTGCAAGAAAAAGAAGCCCATTTCAAATTAACACATTGGCCCAATGGGGTACCACTCCATTTCAGAATTACAATCAGTTTCTGCAATTGTGCGACAGTAGCTTAGCTGAAGATAAGGCCAAGTTAGCAGAATTCTATTTACATAACTTGGTGCTATCACCCAGAACATCAGCCCATCCAGCAGTAATGTGGGGGAGCAATTTAAAGAAATTGAGAAGAACATTGATGAGGGAGCACAGGACATTTGAGCAGAGGGTAAAACAGAGGAAAAATAGAAGGAAAAAGAGGAATTTGACAAGACTATTGAAACTAAGACAAAAATGGAGAAAACAACAAAAATAGAGAAAGGAAAAAGGACAAAAATTGGAAAGAAAAAGGACAAGAGAGCCCAAAATAAGGTTTTCATAGCCAAGGAAGGTATCCAGCAAGAGAAAGAAGAGACACACCCTGAGATATCATGCACACATGCAGAAACAGGGGGCATAGAGTTTTCTATAGGAAGTGAAGAAAAGGAACAACAAAAAGAGAAATCCCCTGAAATGTTGGCAAGGGAGGTAGCAGCTTTGCTTGCTGCATTAAGCACACCTAAAAAACAAAAAACAAAAAATAAAAAGGAAGACCTCCATGTACTTTAAGGCCAGAGAAAGCACAAGGATCAAAGTGGGCAAACCTCAGCCACCATTCAAGGAACCAATTATCATTGAGGACTCACCCACCAAAAAGAAGGAAGAGTCTCCTTCTAGGATATCTATCACCTATGAAAGAGGAAGCCCAAAATCCTCCACATGGAAAGAGAGAATTAAGTTGATGGACTCAAAGGCAGTCCTACAAGAAGCTGAAACATCTCTATAGGAAACTCTAGCCAAGTTAAAAGAGAATGAGAAATTGGAGGAGAAGGCAGCTAAACAGTCACAGGGAGAGCAAGGCTGAAGAAATACCTGAACCTACCCCTTAGTCTAATTTGGGCTCATATTACAATTTGTTAGAGGGTGGGAAAGTCATCCCATAGAAATTTGTTGTAGCATTATTTTTCAAATTAGAGAAAGAGAGGATCAGAACACACACATGGATGCAAATCGCCAAATCTAAAGGAGTTGAGGACATAGGCCACATGGAGGATAAGTTAAAAGAATTAAGGGGAGAATTGGCCATGGTAAGGCACGTAGAAAGCTGTAAAAGAGACTATCTACAGGAGGAGAATGAGTTGCTGAAAAAGCAGTTGCAACTATAGGAAGTCCACAAGGAAGATAGGTTGTCCATTTTGGGAGGGAAACAGCAGCAAAAGGACCTCCAGCAGACAAGGAAACAACTAAGAAACAACAGAAAGAGGGAGAGCTACAAGCCAATGTGGAGATGCTAACAAAACTACTGCAAGAACAGGAATCTCAGGCAGCAAAAGAAATACAAGTTTTAAAATAGCAGTTGCAAGAAAAAGAAGCCCATTTCAAATTAACACATTGGCCCAATGGGGTACCACTCCATTTCATAATTACAATCAGTTTCTGCAATTGTGCGATAGTAGCTTAGTTGAAGATAAGGCCAAGTTAGCATAATTCTATTTACATAACTTGGTGCTTCATAACATGAATCTATGGGACCCAAACACTGTATTAGGAGATTTGCAACTTATGGCCATGGCTTCTTGGTTAAACCATGAGGAAAAGAGGGGAGTAGAGATTCAAAAGATTATGGCCAGGAAACTAAATGAACCACTTATGATTAGGGCAGAACCAGAAGATCCCTCAACCCTTATATATTCCCATTGGTACCTTGCAGACAACCCTCACATCGTACCTGACTATGTTGAAAGGTAGGCTCAGGCCATTGCTCACTTTGAGGACATGGAAAGAATATTTGGAGATAATTGCATTCATGCTTGCACAAGGAGATGGAACACCTTGTCCCATAGTCTGAAAATAATAGAATACCACTCCCCAAACAGAATGAGAGAGGCTATGAGAAGAGTACCCCTATACAAACAATCAATGCAGAACTTGAAAGCCAATTGGATTGGCCTTAAGTTCAGCCCTCCACTACTACTAGGGCTATTAGAAGGGGTCAAGGAAGAAGAGGAGAAAAGACAATGGGAGGAGGTAGATGGAAAGGTAGGATTTCATGATAGGGAAGAGAACATCACCTCAGAGGCCTGGGATGTTAGAGAGGTAGTCAAAGTAATCAAAGATGATGAATTGGATTAGTTGCTTAGAGGATGAGCAACACATTCAGCAGAGGGGTGATGATGAGCCCCGGAAATGGGTAACTATATGGGCTCATTTTTCCTATTATTTTCATTTAATCCACGATTCTTCGTAGTTTTATGTATGCTTTTGAATATATTTTTGTTAATTGTGTGAATGGGAATAGTCACTTTACCACAAGGTCTAATATGTGCTTATTGCAGATTTTTGGACATTTTTGGACCAAGATCAGGCATTTATGAGTAGATTGGCAGCCAAATATGAGGAAACAAGGCTGAGGATTTGTCGGAGGGGTGTCTATTGCACTAAATGACCCCTTCCTTGAGTTCTCTACCATCAACTCGGAGTTCTACAGCCCACCAAAGATGATTTCAAGGGGCAGCCGAGTAGGTCTAGTGAAGTGGTTGATTAACTGCAGTTTTGGGTAGCCAAGCTCCTAAAGTTAAGGAGGACCGTTGGGGGTCCTCATTTGCATAAGTAGGAAGGCTTCAAGCCTTGGTAGTTTATTCATTTTGTTAGTCTATTTTCACACTTTAGTGCAGCCCTCTATCAACACATTTTCGAGCTTCTTCTTGTAGACAGTTTTTGGGATGTAACTATTATTTTTTTATCAATGAAAATGAATCCAACTTTGCACCAGCTCTGATCTTTCTTAGGAGGCTATAGCTCTTGGGGTTTGGCCCAACCCAAGTGCCAGGACCTCCTTTATGTACTTTTATGTGTTTTTCTTACATTCATAGAATAATTTCTGTTATTTAGGTTAAAATATTACTTCATTACTTAGGTCGTTTTCGATGATTTATATAGTTGTTCATGCTTCAGGTTGATTTGATAGTTTGGTAACAGAAAATATGCACAAAAAGGCTACCAAGCAGCCCTTTATCTCATTTCTCCCTCCTTGGGATCATGAATTGAGACCAAGGTACAATTGCTACCACAAAAACACTATTTTTGCCTTCCAATGCAATTGCTAGTGTTAGATTTTGAGTTGGAGAAGTTGATACCGATTGTGTTTCCATTTTCAGATCTATTTTTGCTCATTTTCCATAGCTCTCTTGCATGATTTTCTGTCTATAAACTTATGTTCATCATATTTCTCGTTTTAAGGGAAGATTAGGTCAAAATAGAAAGATCTCTATTTTTTTATTCTTTGTTTGGATCAATTTTGGAAAGTAGTGTGCAGAGCACCTGTAATACATTCCTACCTACCCTTCCTCCATCATACAACCTGCTCCAGGCCCTCACTCAATATTTCCTCCATTCACCACACTTTCCCAACTTTCCCTAATTTCTACATTTTGTGCAACATTGCTTTCTTCAGTTTGGTCAGATTTCATTCTCTATCTATGGAAATGAAAATGAAAACATGAAATAGCCAAGTATAAACAATTTGACTATCATGGATTTTGGAAAAGATAACAAGATGCACACAATCATTTATTCTGCATCAAAAGTAAATAGTAGTGGCATTTGGACTTGCACACTTTCGTGGTCTTTTTTTTTGTGGTTCATTTTTTCATCTTTTCTGACCTTTTTTATTCTTTTTTTCCTTTGATTTTTCTTTGAGGACATACCCTCCTTACATATTTTAATTTTTTGAATATGGAAAACATTTGCAAAAAGCAAAGGTATGTACATATTACAAATTTAATCTCAGCCATTCAAAAATTATGACTCCTATTGGTATAGGAACCTAACAACAGGGACAACTCAAAGCTTTGGAAGTGCAAAAGGCCAAAGTAGAAGAAACTCGAGTTACTGAAATGCTGAAATCCCAAAGACTCTTGGAGAAGTTGCAGAAGGTGGAGAGAGACACTTCAATTTGTCAGACCTTGGCCCAAGCCAAGGGAAATATTTGGATGAATATATTAGACTCTACGAATGAGATTTGGCCTTCTATCCAAATCATAATTGAACAGAAAGAGTTAATAGAAAAGGATATAGAAACTATTGTGCAGGGAAGAGAGAAACTTGATGAAATTCTCACTAAAGCCTCTAACATAATTAGGTTCTTGGACTCTAAATCTAAGTATGAGTTTGAAGAATTAGGGATCAATGAAAGAACTACCACCATTCTGGAAGTCAAGAAGGTATTAGCAGAGAGAAATCTCATTGATCAGTTAGAAGAAAAGTGTGAAACCTTGGAGCACTGATCCAAAAGGGACTACCCAGTATTTATGTTATAAATGATAAATTAATCACTCAGGAAGACTGTATCCTAAAGATGAAAGAGGTGGCTAGAATTAGCATTAAGGTCAATGGGATTAATATCAGTATGATAGCAAAGGCATTTTTTGAAGCTATGTCAAATGATATCCATGTATAGAATGAGGTAAAACACATTTTTACTGTGAAGCCAACTTTTTCCAAATACACAGAGGTAGATGAAATTTACCACGGGGTAACCAAATTTTCCATACCAGACGAAAGGAGATGGGAAGAATTGGTCGATTTACTGGATTGAAGGATAATTCAGGAGCAGTAAAACAAGTTGCCAGTGCAACAGCCAACATGATGGTTAGTTCAGCAACACAGCAATGTTTCAGGTTGACTCAGCAACCGAAACCATCAAAGCAGGGCCACCTTTCCTCTCAGTTGCCTATGTGGCCTATTTGTCGGCCAGAATTAGATCATATTGTTTGTAATTGGGCTAATAATACAATGTCGGTCTGACAGCGATTTTGTAAAGCATTTTTGTAATTTTCATTATAAATACTTCACTGTTTGAAGTATTAAGGGTTTATTTCCGAATGTAATTTCCTTCTACATATTGTAATTTTCAAAGTACTAGAGTGTTGTATACCTATACAAATAGGTTTCATATTTCATGATTGGCAAATTCAAGTGCCAAATATGCTCTACTTTGCTGCTACAAAGGTTCCATATTTGCAAGAAAAGACAAGGTGTGTACATGCCTTCATGCCCATTAAAGTTCTGATGGATGACCCAACAGTCTAATCTGGATCATGCCATGTTTTCAATTTATGTTGTAGAATAGAGAAAGAAATCTGTCCAAACTGTTTAATCTTGGCAGATCAGTAGTTAGGCAGAGAAACTAAGGTTCCCAACTGCTTAATCTGGGGCCTTGGAAGAAATAAGGGTAGTGCTAGATAGGAAATGAAAGCAAAAAAGCCAATGGAAAAGAAAAGGAACACAAGGGGTTTGCAAGTCCAAATGCACCCCCCAAGAAGAAACAAAAAATGCTAGGCAAAATAGTTGGGTAGGTAGATGGGGTTGCAGAAGTGGTGTTCCTTCCAAGATCAACTTTGCTAACCAAGAACAAGCAAAACAACACAGTGGAGCATGTCTAACTTCCCTCTTTCCCTTTGTTTACCACTTATTACTAACATCCCTCCACAAGTTGTGTACATAAGAGAGACTCAAAGCTTTATGTTGGTTCCTATGCCCTTTAGAAGCCACATTTCTTGTGTAAAGTTCTTTTCATTTTGATCTACTTTTTACACTAACTTGTTTTCATGAAAACTTAGTGGTATTGGTCCTCATTCACATTTTCCCTCCATATTAACCTCTAACTCTATTATCTAGCTCCCTATGTTTCACTTCCCCTACTATTATAACACCATGGTGTATAAACCCTAAACAATGTATAAATATCTCCTCCTTGGCATTATAGCCATAAGTTTCACTACTAGGGCATTGGATTAACATCTGGTTAAGCTCAAGAACCCATGTCTAACCCGTTTTTCTCTATCAGAACCTATCTACCTAGCCAACTCTCCATTTTTGCCTAAAAACCCTTGAAAAAGCCCTTTTTGTGCACCCTTATACTACTAAAGGGAAAACATTTGATGAAATCCACCTTCCTCGCCTTATCCTAAGGTCGAGAGCCAGTATGCACCTTTTTTTATAAAAAATTTCATTAAAACCCGCCTATCCTAAGTTTTGCCCTTCATATGCCTTATGTGAAAAATTGCACGAAAAACCTTTATTTTTCGCCTTTTCCTAATGTCGTCGGGTATATATGATTTAATCAAAGAAAAACATTGAAAACCATTGAAAATCATTGATAACCCAAAGGATCCCGCCGGGCGCAGTTATCGATACATGTTATTATTATAAGCCGCCCGCTGACTTTATCCTCCGTGCATTTTCCCTTCCCGATATCCGTCAGATCGAGGCTTTCCAGATCTACGGTTGTCAGGGATTTCGGAGGGGCCCGACGTCCGACAGATAACCCTAGTTGACTTTATCCTCCGTGCATTTTCCCTTCCCGATACCCGTCAGATCGCGCGCCTTAAATCCAACGGTTGTGGTGGATTTCGGAGGGGCCCCGATGTCCGACAGATATCGTCCGATATCTGTCAGACGGTGATTTCACGCGGGTCCACGCGTCACTCCCAAACTCCGTCGGAGCCCCCTCTGACAGATTCCTTGCCGTATAGGAGGGGGCCCGATATGAGGACATCTGTCCGCCTGCGTCACCGTCCCTGTTGTCCCTTTTGTCAGCGCCACGACCGCGCACCCTGTCCTTTATTGGTCCACCTGGCCGCCACCTCAACGCCCCCGTGGACCGGTCTTGGGCCGCCACGTCACCTGCTGACGTCATCCGACCCGGACCCACTTGCTGACGTAATGCCGACGTCATTTAAAAAGCGCGCCAATAAGCCAAAAAAGCCATATTTTGACGATTTTACGTGTTTTTTGGCACTTTTTGTAAAAAACACCTCTGCTCTCTCTGCATGCGCATTACGACAAACAATTCGCCAACAAACTCCAGACCATCCACAGAGGTTCAGAGCGTGCGCCCAACTGCTGTTCCGTCCTGAGCAACTTGTTAAACAGGTATTTGTCCGTAAACCTCCCTGCAAACTGGTTTTTTCTCTGTAAATACTAAAATACACCTGAACACGGCGGAAGCTTGAAGAAATTACTATAAAACCAAGCATACCCATCTTCCCCTTGAAGAATTAACGGTCAAATTTCACTGGCAGAGCCATTTCGTACTGAAATTTTAGTATAAACCCTTCTCCGTTTGCGCAGTCGTGAACCACAGTCCATAACCTGCTTCTAATTACTAAAGAGAGGTCTACTGAAACACGATGAATAGCCTTTGCAGAGAGCCAAATAGTATTTCATTGCTGTGAACCTGTCTCGCAACCCTGCATTCCTCTAAATCCTTCTTTCTCAGATAGCACCTACATCATTTGTCAAACAGCATCCAAGCAAACATGGACACTCCAATGGCATCAGTAGCCCTCAATGTTGCTCCCCTGAATGCCCCCCAGAGAGAGCTTGAGTGGCAGGATTTGGCAGACCTAGACTACCAAATCTCAGAGGATAGCCCATCCAACTGCAAGTTCCACATTCATCTGTTAAATGAGCTCAGAGCCAAACATAGAGATGGAACATATATTCTAGGCATTTGGGAGTCCTCCCTCCCAATCTTCAAGCTACCTCAGGTCAACCAGTTCCCTGACCTGATTGACTTATGTGCTGTCTGCTATGACCCAATGCAGAGGGCTGTGCTTGACCCTCAAGGTGTAGTAGTGTTCTACATAACTCCTGAGGCCATCAGGGAAATGCTCCAGTTCAAAACCCAGAAGAAGTTGGTTCCCTTGTCCCTGCTGGACCTGATCAACCAAGGAGCCAAGATATTAACAGAAGTACAGATCCTAAAGCTGAATTAGCTATTCATCACAAACTCTGACACAGTGCTGCACCCTCCCATTTTTGATGGCTATCTCAATCAACTAGGTCGGGACCTGGCATATACGATTAGCTCAGTTTTGGGGTACAAATCACTAGAGTTTATTGAGGAAACTGTATTAGTGATGATGACAATGTTTTCCCCCGGCAAGGCCCCTATTTGTTATGATTATGCTACATACATCTCAGACAAGATACATGAGCAATTTTTACACTTGTCCAGAGAGAAGGTGTTCAGATAACCCTCATACATTTATCATCTCATTCTGTACTACCAACATGAGAAGTTCTCCTTTGAGATCAAGAGAACTGATGCACCAGGCAACCCAAGGTTAGTAGTATACTCGACCTCAGTTTTCCACATCCTCACATACTCTCCATACACATATTATGAGTTCATAGACCTGTTCATCCATCCAGCTATGTCTCTCTTTTTAACCTCCCCCCCTCCAAGACTGTCTGATGAGATGCAGAGGATTCTGCAGCTATCCAGTGCATACTGCATCGGGGATTGGTACTTCTACCAACACCATACTGTGATCAGGATATATGGGTGTGAGTTGCGCCCATACAGATTGCCCAGGTATGTGCCAATGAGATTGTTTGCCTTAGAATATTTCAGGCAATTTGGAAATGCCGATATGGTGCACTTTGTAGGAAGGGGGAAGAAAGCACAGCTTAAAGTGAGAAATCAACTGGGCCATTTTGTCTTGAACAAAAGAGAGGGATTGAAAGATGCTGACAAAAGATTAGAAGGCCTTGGCCTAAAACAAAGCTTCCTTTGGAAGCCCTATGACCCTAATAACTTCATATCCTTGAAAAGGCAGAAATGCAAACTTTCTAGCTATGAGCATGTGAGCATGCTCCACATTCAAAGACATGCCAACCAACCAAAGTGGAGAAGAAACACATTGGAAGAGCCAGTTACTCAAGAAGAACTAGTTGAAAGGGCTAGAAGGCATTTGTTAAAAATGGCTGACTTAGAATCTCCTTCTCAGGTACTTACTCTGCCACAGCCTCAAGCAGGAGCATCTGCTTCATCTTCTGCAACACAGCAAGAGGCAGTGCAAACCACAGACCAAGGGCAGAGCAAAGGCAAGGAAAAGGTCATGGAAGAACCATAGGGCCAACAGGGCCAACAGGGTCAACAACAGCAGCCCCAGCAGGAACAGCAGCAAGGAGACCAACAGGGTCAGGAAAAACAAACAGGAGAGGCCCAAATGGCCACCAAAGAATAGACAACACCAATGGCACCTCCAAGGAAGGATTCTATTGTTGACTCCTCCGTCCTCCAAACCCCTCAAAGGGAGGACGTTAGCAGAAAAAGAGAAAGGGAGACTCCCCTCACTGAATCGCCAGAGAAGAGACAAAGGTTAAAACCCTTCTCAGAAGAGGAAATGCCAAGCATGGAAGCTTCTTCCAGCTCCTTGCAACAGGAGCAAGATAGGGCAGCATTGGGAGAAGTGAGCTCCTCAGCACAGAAGAAGGGAGCAGGAACAAGCATCAAACAGCAGTTCAAAGATGCAAAGAGAAGGAGTGAACCATTGAAGATTCAGCTCTACAATCACCTGCTGAACATGGCTCCTGCAAACCAACAAAGGCTCATGTCTTCATTTGATATGCAGGAGGGAAAGATGACAATGAGCCACTTCACACCAACAGTGCAGCAACCACAAACGGCTGCAGACTACATCAGGACCAATCTGGAGGTCCTGTCAAAAGACATCCACCCAATGGATCAGATTGAGCTCCACAAATAGACGGGTGAGATGGTCTATGCCACCTTGGCTGATAAGACCTTGGTCAACTACAGGCTGCAAATTAGCCTGAACAATACTGCAGCATAGCTTGAGTTGGAAAAGGCTTCCTCTCAAGCTAAGGATAACAAGATCAAAGCCTTAGAGGAAATTATAATAGAGTTTGGGCATGACCCCAATGATGTTAAGGCTGTGCAACAAGCCCTCAAGCTAAGGGATTCTGATATGGCAGCAATAAAGAAGAAATTGAAAATCCCACCAACTCTCCACCCACAAACGGATGAGGTTGCCCAGCAGAGGCAAGAAAAGGATGCAGCTTCCTTACTAATGACATTATATAGGGAGCTCATTCAAACACAAGAAAATCTGTAGGAATCAGAAGCCACATTGGAAGCAGCATTGCAGCAGAAGGAGGCAGGGCAATCCTCATAGCCACCTCCAGAAACAATAAACCTTGAGGAAACCCCTCAAGACACTGCCCCTCCCAGCCAACAAGTGCAACAAGAAG
>APFE031353628.1:31091-60977 GCA_000404065.3 Pinus taeda
TTTCGTGACTAAAAATTGTCTTTTCCGTCGTAGTCCTCGGAGAGATTTTTCCAACGGGCTATCATGCACGTCAAACGGAGATAAGACGACCAATTCGCGACCCCGGGAAGTTGATGTACCAACTTACCCAAAAACGGGGCCCACAATTTGGCGTTTCATCTTCCAGGGTTAGGTTTTGGAATGTGAAGGGTTTTTCCATTGTTCTCAACAATAAATAGGCCTTCGAGCCTCATTGTAACACAGTTCAGAGGCATGAAGCCACACATCTCTTCTCAGAGATAAGCTACCATCGCCCTAGCTGGTTTATTTCTATTTCCGGTTGTAAGCATATTTCAGTATTTTCCATTAATGAAATGAAGTATTATTTCCACTGCATCTTTGTGTATATGGTTATCTCTGTATTTTATTGCGTTCCTGTTTAAATCTGGATCACATTTAGTGGCAACAAAGATCCCAGTAGAAGCCAATATAACTATATACCTGCTAAATGTGGACTGCTAAAAATGTCTATGTATGATTGATCTAATTAGAGAATGGTGGTTGAACCACTTCAATTTTTTCATTCACTAAGGAAGCTATTATTATATTTTTGTATGGCACCATACTTTGAAGAAAAATAATTCTTACCAACTGAGATTTCTGAATGTCATTTAACCAAACAAACTTGACTTCAACATTTTCAATCAGGAAGAACCCCTGTTCTGTAACTTATGGTGTCTAATTCTTTTCAACTGAACATAATAAGCTTGAAGAACATAATCAACCCTAGAAGAACATGATTTTTCATTGTGCATAAAGGGGTAAGGGATTTTGAGCATAGATACATCTCTTCCATTTCAACACTAGAAGAATGTGATTTTTATTGAGTGTTAAGGAGAAGCATTTGTAAGAATATATTTTTTTTCATTCACCAAGGGCCAAGAACTATTCATTAAACAAGTTAATGCCTTGGGACTATGTTGAGGTGTTAGATAAATCTAGTTAAAAAGCTCTTAGACAAAGGCTACAACTAACTAGAAGTACATAAAAGGCCTGACCTGAACCACTAAACAAGAATCATATACAATTTATCCTTTAACAAAGAATCTGTTAAGATTCCAAAAATCAACATTGTATTTTATATTAGCACCAAAAATAAATAAGAGATAGATTTAAGCATAAATAGTCCATGAAATGGGAAAAAGCACCTTAATATCAACAAAGCATGTGATGAAATTTTTGAAACACACCTATAACAAGCCTAAGTAGTTTATGGGATATGCAAACAAAATTATAGTGTTTGCAACATGAAAAGGAAGTCTAGGAATATTGACACATGGAGTTGCAAAGGCTGTATGGATCCCTTTGTTGTGAAATGCCATGAGAATTCAATAACAAATATTCAAAGTCATAAAAAATATATGACAAACAAAGGATGTCATAGATGGGAAGAAATGATTTTCCACTCGATTTACCTATATATTAAGTAATGGAGGGTAGGGTGTGTGCATGCAACCTAAGAATTTTGTGATATGGAAAAATTGTATTCTAAGGCAGAATTAGAACAAATATTTCAAATAATATGTCCTCATATAAAGGAAAGCAACCTCATAGCATTAAAAATTATAATGTCTTGAAGTCTCCTTTATCTTTTACTGATATTGCCATCCATTTGGGTTACCTTAACTTGGCTTCTTGGTCAGGTTACAACATTTGTCTCTTACTCAGATGATGGTATAGAATGGAAAGGTATGCTCCATTAACATGATGAAATGTGATGAGAACTTAATTGGTTCCTCAAGATGACATCTCGCCCATCTCCAATGACAATACGAGAGAAATTGTTGCCTTAATTTTGGTGGCTAGTCCTCCATACTAAAGTCCTGCAGCTAACACAAACACTACACTTCCATATCCCATATGTATGATATGTTCAAGGATTAGTTCAAAAATACGTGAAGTAATCATAAGAATATTTTACGGTCCAGACTCTTTTCCCTTGCATCCAATAAAATAGCAAGTGAGGGTAAGTAGATAAAATAAGGTGACCATTGTAAACTGCCTTGTCTAACCCGATCCTTATATGAAGGACATACTTTATTCCATAAGCTATATTTACTAAATGGGAAATTTGAGATATCTTAGCTAGCTTGGTTAAAAGAACTAAACTGCCCTGAAAGTTGATAATATGTTTTTTTCCTCAAGGGCTTTTACATTCATATCAATTCCATTTAACATAGATCAGGAACACATTTTTCTCTTGGATGAAGTTGTATAATCAAATTACACCTAGTTACAACTAGTTCTAGAAAATCTGCCAATTTTTCATATGGAATTCTATGGTGCCTCTTATTTATCTCTAGGTTAACAAATTAGAAAATTTAATTACTTACCTACTTGTAAGTTTGCTACATATTGTATCAATGCAATATATTACAAAGGATTTAATAGAACTTGGCATTCTTCCCAGTGATTACACACGACCTATCGTGTTCAGCCTACATGCACATGAAAAATTGCTCCTATGATACAAGGTATTATATGTGTTATGAAGGGTGCACATTTTTCAGGTGTTCAAGCTTTTGCAGTTTGGAGGATGAAAAAGGAGGTTAATAGGATGGTGGGGTAGTACTGCAGTGAGTGAATTATCGGAGGCGAAGGTGTATAGCAAGAATTCATTTTTGAAGTCTGGGCTGTAGAGTGCAAATGCTTCTGCAATAGCCTTCTTGATATGGGTGAATGCATACTTTTCCCTCTTGCCCCAACTATAGACTACATCTTTCTTGATCATGTCATGAATGGGTTTGACTATCTGCGCATAATCCAAGGTGAACTTCCAGAGGAAGTTTATCTTGCCCAAAAAGGACTACATGGCTTTCTTGTTGGATGGGTGAGGGATCTGTGTAATCGAACAGACCTAATCTAGATCAACCTTGATCCCACTTTTGGTAGCAATGTGTCCAAGAAGGTTCCCCTCATACACTGCGAATACGCTCTTTTTGGGATTCAAGGAAATCCTGTATTTCTGACATCTCTCAAAATTTTTCTTCAGAAGGCATATGTGGTCCTCACATTTCCTTGAGAACATAATCACATTATTGAGGTATACCACTGCGCTTTGTCTGATGAGTCTACGAAAAGTGATGTCCATGGCGTGCTAAAAGGTTGCGCCTGCATTCATAAGCCCAAACAACATTTGTCTGTATGCGAATGTACCCCACTTGGTTTGGAAGGTAGTCTTGAGTCTGTCAGGTTCTGCCACTAGAACCTAATTGTATCCCGAAAAATTGTCGAGTAATGAAAACATCTATGCCCCAGATACTGTTTGCAGAATGTGGTCCAATGTTATGAAACCAGATCACAAAAAGACAGAAAATATAGATGAACACCTTAGAAATAAGCCTCTTCGAGGGGGAAACCTCCTTTACATTACACAAATGAACAATTCTTGGATGATACAAATGACAAGGCCTCCTTTCCATATATAGGAGTCTAAGTAGTCATAATATAATCAGAGCTGACATAATAATAATAATGTAAGTGCACAGTAATAACAATAGTGGGCTTCTATGGGGCACAATAATAACAATATGGGGACTACATGGGCACAAAAATATAATAAGTGGGTTGTACTAATAACAATAAGGGGTTACACTAGTAGTATAGGGACCTAACATGCCCCTCTCATTCAAAAAGAGTTGTCCTCAACGCTTGAGTATTTCTTGATGCTTCTGTAAAAAATTCTTGTCCTCCCATGTAGAATCTTCAGTGGGTAAGTTCTTCCACTTGATGAGATACTCTGAAATTGTTCGACTTTGTAGTTGTCAGGTTCTTGTTCCTGTGACTGCTCCAGGTTCCAATATGATTTTTCCTTCCTCGTCAAGTTCTAGAAATATTGTTTGAATTGGGATCTTCCACAACTTTTGAATGAGTGGCCACACTTCTTCGTCCTTCTTCCATTCGTCCCTTGCTTCGTTTATCCAATTTGGTTGGATAATATAAATAGCACAAAACAATGCTTCCATTTCCTCATCCTTTCTTGAGAGTGCATATGAAACAACATTTTTCTTCCCTTTTTTGTAGATGATTTCAAAGTCATAACCCAACATATTTGTGACCCATTATCTTTGTTCTTCTAAAGATAATATTTGTTCTAAAAAGTATTTAAGACTATCATGATACATTTTTACCTTGGATTGTCTTCCCGTTAGGTAAGGTCACCATTTCTTAAGTGCATGTAGTATTGCCAACATTTCCTTCTCATAAATAGCTTGCTTAAGATGTAGCCGTAAAAATACCCAATTACCTACATCAAAACTTCTTTCACTGCGATCTTGATTTGCTTGTTGTTTCATTTGATTCTGCACCAAAGTGGCGTTATCCTTTAAAAGTTGGAGAACTTGTTGTTGATGCTTGATGTGATCTTTCACTGCTTGAATATTTTGCTTCTTGATATGTCCTTCTATCTTGAGAGTTTGAGGAGTGATAATTTCTTCCAATGCATTACAATATATGGTTGGATTCATTTCTTGATGATCGATGTGATCTTTTACTTCTTGAACTTTTTTCTTCTTGATATGTCCTTATATCTTGATAGTTTGAGGAGTGGTAATTCTGGCCAATGCATTAAAATATATGGTTGGATTCATTTCTTCTTCCTCAATGTGATCTTTCACTTCTTGAACCTTTTTCTTCTTTATATGTTTGAGGAGTGGTAAATCTTGCCAATGCTTTACAAGATATGGTCAGATTCATTTCTTCTTTCTCTGGGGTTGGTTCCTGGGGTATATCCTCTTCTTTTGATCTTTCTTGATCCTCTTCTTCCTCCTCTTCACAATCAATGTAAAATAATTTCTTCTCAGCACACTTATGACCTTTAATGCATTTGTTATCACAATTATAACAAAGTCCTTTTGCTCTTTTTTCTTCCAATTGTTGTGGTGTCACCCTTGTAGGTTGTGGAAGGCTAGGAGAAACAACACTTCCATCTTTATATTTGTGAGGGGTAGAATTCCTTGTTTCTAGAATTTCGCTTTCAATTTTTCTTGCCAACCTGAATGCCTTTTCCAATGAATCAAATTCCCAAAGATGAACCTCATGTTGAATGTTGTCCTTTAAAGTCCCTATGAAGACATCAATTTTTTGCTTCTCTGAATATCATTTACCCTTATATTACATTTTTGAAAGTCCTAAATGTGCTTTGCCATTCGACCCTTTTGTTTGATATTTATCAATTGGCTAAAGAAGGTGTTTCTCTTTGTCTCGTCATAATGTGCTATCATTTCCTCCATGAAATTGACCACGTGACAAGTGGTTTAAGAGAACAAAGCCCTTTATACCATAAAAATTGATTTGGTTCTAAATAATTAGATGCAATGCATACCTTTTGTAATAGTGGTACACCATGTAGATAAAAATATTTCTCCATCTGTAGTACCCAATTTACCAGATCCTTGCCATCAAAATTCCTCATCTCGCTTTTTCTTGATTTTGGGAGCTCGATCTTGAAACGGCTATAACTTTGTAATATTAGATCTTCTAGTTCTGAAGTCGCAAAATACAGTAGCCCTCTGTTTCCTCCTTCCAATGCCATTAGTTTGATCGAAATTGGATTCTCCAAGAAAGAGTTACACACAATCTCCCAAGATGACCTGATTATATACCTTTTCAGAAGAGTGAACTTGTATGAAGTTCCACATGTCGCTGTTTTGACCTTCAGATTTGAAAAAGATATACATAAAACTACAGTCCGTTCTCTTTTTGTAACTTCTTATGAAATTTCAATCTGATGCTCAGAGAGATAGTTATGATGATTTTCCCCAAGTCACTTGTTTAGGATGTAATTCAAGTGTCTTCCAAAAGCCTAACTTCCTCAGATCATATATCCACAAATATAGCAAGACAAGATCTGAAATTAGGACACTAGATTTAGTGCGATTTTTTCTAAAATGGGTTTTTCTTGTAGATTTTGAAACATCGCAGAAAAGAAGTTATGGTGAAAATTCCACGCTGACCTGTTTTGGAGCAGCGAAATCATATAATCCAAACAGAATATGACTCAGTCCACACAAATGTGTGTTTTGTGTCGGTTCTGGTCGATTGCTTGGTTTTGTAGTTTATAAGGATGGAATTCAACTCAACCCATTTAAGGTTCAGACAGTCCTTGACATGCCTCTACCTTCAAATTTGCTTCAGATTTAGAGACTCCAAGGGAAAGCTAACTTTTTGAGGAGGTTCATTCCAGATTATGCTGAGCTTGCTAAAGGTTATACACGTCTTTTGAAGAAAGGGGTACCCTTCCATTGGGATCAGGTTGCGCAAGCTTCCTTTGATGCTTTAAAAGATTCCTTGATAAAAGCATCATTAATGTATGCTCTTAACTATCAAAAAGACTTGAACCTATGTCTTTTTGTTGCAGATACAACCATCGCTATGGTTTTAGTGCAAGAAGATAACGGAATTGAACATCCTATATATTATTTAAGTCGTAATATTAATGATACAGAAAGCAAGTACTCTTATGTTGAAAAGTTGGCTTTAGCAGCCATTTAAGCAGCATAGAGATTTCAACACTATGTACTCTTTCGCAAAACTACCATTTTGTCAGATTGCAACCCACATTTTGTCATGTCAGTTACTAGGGGAAAATATTCCAAATGGATAGCCATTTTGTAGGAGTTTTATCTGGAATTCACCAAATCCAAATCAAAGAATTCTCTCATATTTGCAGAGTTACTTTGTGAATTTCCCTCGTCCTCCAACGATTTAACATCAAAACCATCAATCATGAATGAGACTATGTTTGAGATATCGTCAAGTAATCCATGGTATGGGGATATACTAGTCTATCTCCAGACCCAAACTTTTAGGCCTAACACCTCTCACTCTGAACAACAATGTACTCGATACCAAGCCAAAGACTATCTGATCATTGGTGATACATTTTACCGTCGTGGTGTTGATACAGTTTTATGAAGGTGCCTCATGCATGGGGAGGCTGAAAAATTCCTGAATGATTGTTATTCAGGTGCTTGTGGGGGGCATTTATTTGGTTACGCTACTGCACAAAAGATCTTACGAGCTGGTTACTTCTGGCCCACCATATTCAAAGATTGCATAATTGCAGTCAAAAGTTGCCATGCTTGTCAGATTTTTGATGGCAAAACCAGATTACCCCCTGCACCACTACATCCAGTCATTGTTGTTGGCCCATTTTCTAAACGGGACATTGATTTCATGACATGTAACCCCACCTCAGCTGAGGGGCATGGGTATATTATCGTCGTTGTCGACTATTTTACAAAATGGGATGAGGCGATGCCTACAGTGAACAATAGCGGCAAAACGACTGCTCTTTTCCTTTTCAATCATGTAGTTTCTAGATTTGGTGTACCACAAGCTATAGTCACAGATCATGGGTCGCATTTTTGTAATCACATGATGATCGAATTAACTGCCAAATTAGGACTGTCCCATGATAGTTCTACTACATATTATCACAGGCTAAAAGACAAGTTGAGGCAATCAACAAAGTCCTAAAGCACATGCTGCAGAGAATGATTGGAGTCCATAAACGGAATTGGCATTTAATCCTGTACTCAGCTCTGTGGGCATATATGAATTTGATAAGAAATGCGACCGAATTTATGCCCTTTCAGTTGGTGTATGGTCTGGAAGCAGTCTTACCAATTCAGTGCGAAATATCATCCCTCAAGCTTGCAATCGATTTGCTTCCCGAAACTTCTAAAGAAGAGGCTCGTTTCTTGGAATTAATCCATCTGGATGAGACTCGTCGTGATGCCGTGTTGGCTAACAAAGCACACAAGAAACAAATTAAGGCTCAATATGACCAAAATGTTAAGCCTCGTTTCTTCTGAGAAGGTGGCCTGGTCTTGCTTTATGATCAGGATTCTGACAAATTAGGAGCAGGTAAATTTGAACCATTATGGATGGGCCCTTACATTGTTAAATGTGTATTGACAAAAGGACCCCATGAGCTTGTCTATTATGATGGGATTCCATTGTCGTAGCCCCGAAACGGGTTGTATCTTAAATGTTACTGTGCTTTATTAAGTGTGGTAAACTCGTTGTATATATGCTTTTATTGCATTTTTTAGTGTTTTATTTTAGATTTGTCATTTTGGTTAGGTAATCCACTTTGTATTTATTGATGTCAGACTTTTTGGAATGATTTGTTGGGTATGCCAACAGAGCTAGTCGTATTACGCAAAACCTATCTTCTACGACCTGGCCATCTTCGCTCCAAGCGACAAGTTAGTGAGTTTTAGGGGGATATGTATTGGTCGATCGACGAAGAACATCACTGAGTATAGCACATTGATTAAACTTCTCTCTGATGCCATTTCACATGGCATACGCCGGCTCATTGTCAAGCTAGATTCACAACTCGTCATTCTACAACTTACTGGCATGGCATAAATTAGAGGTTTTAATAAATTTTTATTATAATAAAAAAGTTTTATTATAAATTAAAAAGTTAAATAATAATAATAATAATAATTGTTAAATTAGAGGTTTAGATTAATTTTTATTTATAAAAATTAAATAATTGATATTTTAATAAATGTTTTTTTTTGCTATTTTTATGACATTAAGATGCAACGATGTATTATTATTTAATATGTATTCATGTATATTCTATGTTAAAAATACTAGGGTTTTATATATGATTGAGTACTAGTGCATATATGTTCTACATCTTGAAGACTTAGTAATAACAACATTGAAAGAAATGGTGTGAATGTTGTACTTAAAACACCAATGCACTTATTAAAACACCAATGCACTTATTAAAGTTATGATGATGAACAAATTCACATATATATTGTGCAATAGTGTCTTATAATTCCATGCATTGGATGCATTTATTTAGATAGAACACCTCAATGTGTAATAATGATAAAATTGTGTTTTAATCTATGGGATTACATGTAAAGAACATACACAACATAATATACAAAGAAACAACTTATAATAAATACATGGACACTTAATGAGGATCTTAGATCAAGCACCACTAATAATAATAATAATAGTAATAATAATGATGGTTGAAATTAGAGGTTTTAATAATTTTTTATTATAATAAAAAAGTTAAGTAATTGAGATTTTAATAAAGGTTTTTTGTTTGTTTGTTTGTTTGTTTTTTTAATGACATTAAGATGCAACATCGTATCACTATTTAATATGTATTCATGTATATTCTATACTGAAAAAATACTAGGGTTTTATATGTGATTGAGTACTAGTGTATATATATCCTTCTACATCTTGAAGACTTAGTAATAACAACATTGAAATAAATGGTGTGAATGTTGTACTTAAAACACAAATGCACTTATTAAAGTTATGACGATGACAAAAATTCACACATATATTGTGCAATAGTGTGTTATAATCCCATGCATTAGATGCGTTTATTTAGATAGAACACCTCAACGTGTAATAATGATAAAATTGTGTTTTAATCTATGAGATTACATGTAAATCACATACACAACATAATATTCAAAAAACAATGTACAATAATATACATGCACACTTAATGAGGATCTTTGATCAAGCACCACTAAATATGATTATTCATAATCACACATATATTTATATTTTACTTTTGGTCGATCAGGTAGCTAGATTTTTTTATAACTACCTTGGCTAATAGACTAACTTGAGTACATGTTGACTCATACTCATAGCCGATTTGGAAATTATAAAGGTCAACTCCTTGGGCTAGTCTACTAGCTCCTTCAACATCTCCCTCATCCTCAAATCTCCTTCATCCTCAACAAGAGGGAGATTGGAATCACTATTATAAAATTTATGGACCGAAAATTTTACACAATCAATGCCTCTCAAGATTATTTAATGATGCCAATTATTTTATAAATTGGTATATTGAGAGTTGTGATATTGATGAAATTTTCTAGTGGTGCTAAGGTTTCTTGAATAGATGTTATAGAGGCTAGAGTTGATTATGCTTATGTGTCACGAGTTGATTCTTGTGGTTACACCAATTGATTGATTACTGCTTCCACCTACTATGTTTATGTTTCGCTTAATGCTCTAAGTTATGTGATCTGGTCATAGGGATCTTCTATTGTAGTTTGTTCCTAATGATGTCCTTTAGTGGAAGGTGGTTGAGACACATGTATAATTGGGATGAAAAATGAAAACCATGGTTGGGGTGGAGAAGTGACTAGCATTTATTGTTATGGAGACAATGTAGCTTTTGGTAGATTTGTGCAAAGGTGATAAATGTGTAGCATGATCTTCATAGGTTGTGTTTGAATATCTTGCCACTCTTCTAATACACGATCTTTGTAACACACCCCCTTACCTAACTAGAGGTGATTACTAAGCTAACCCAAGACTTAAGGTGTAGTTATGAGAATGGGGTCTAGAAATTTTTAATAGTGCATTCACCTAAGATGTTTGCAAAGACTATATATATCATACAACACATAATGTGGAGCCTACAAATTATGTTTTGTTCAAAAGGTAAACTTTAAAGAAATACTTCCAATTTCACCCCTTTAAAATGAGTTGAACATTGTTGAATATTTAATAGAAAAATGCCAACATTTCAGATGTGGATACAAAATGAATTATTATTCATCATGGTCATTCCCCAAAAGGGTGTTTCCATGATCCTCCACCATTTTCAACCAAATGGTGGATAACAAAACTAAAGAGTTGGTCATCCAAGAATGCAATGAAAAGACTTGTGAGGTAGTATAAACTGTGGGGTAACAACAATTGAGATTGCCATGATCTAACCAAAAAGGCATTTGTGTACTGAAGAAATAATTTGAGAGCTCATAGGGGAACAAAGGACCAACATAAAATGAACAACTGAGTATTAGGATCAGAGCCTACTCCATCACTTGTCTCCCTAACCAGAAAAAGGGCATGAAAGCAAAGTTTGTCATTGCAAAACTAGCTAGGCCACATGTTGAAATTTGGAATAACAAACCCACTACATCCAACAGATCCTACAACTTGTCCATCACAAGCTAATAATCCTTGCAATAATCCATGCATGCATTTTGAAAAATTACTACATAACTATTTCTTTATTTTCATTCCTGAAATCTTAAAATTTAAGTTCGAGGATTAGATTCACTACAAAATCCATTATCAAATACCTCTCTATAGGATTAAGGTACAAGGAACCATTTAGTGGCAACAAAGATCCTAGTAGAAGCCAATATATCTATGTACCTGCTAAATGTGGACTACTAAAAATGTCTATGTATGATTGATCTAATTAGAGCATGGTGGTTGAACCACTTCAATTTTTTCATTCACTAAGGAAGCTATTATTATATTTTTGTATGCCGCCATACTTTGAAGAAAAATAATTCTTACCAACTGAGATTTCTGAATGTCATTTAACCAAAAAAACTTGACTTCAACATTTTCAATCAAGAAGAACCCCTGTTATGTAACTTATGGTGTCTAATTCTTTTCAACTGAACATAATAAGCTTGAAGAACATAATCAACCCTAGAAGAACATGATTTTTCATTGTGCATAAAGGGGTAAGGGATTTTGAGCATAGATACATCTCTTCCATTTCAACACTAGAAGAATGTGATTTTTGTTGAGCGTTAAGGAGAAGCATTTGTAACAATATTTTTTTTTCATTCACCAAGGGCCAAGAACTATTCATTAAACAAGTTAATGCCTTGGGACTATGTTGAGGTGTTAGATAAATCTAGTTAAAAATATCTTAGGCAAAGGCTACAACTAACTAGAAGTACATAAAAGGCCCGACTTGAACCACTAAACAAGAATCATATACAATTTATCCTTTAACAAAGAATCTGTTAAGATTCCAAAAATGAACATTGTATTTTATATTAGCACCAAAAATAAATAAGAGATAGATTTAAGCATAAATAGTCCGTTAAATGGAAAAAGCACCTTAATATCAACAAAGCATGTGATGAAATTTTTGAAACACACCTATAACAAGCCTAAGTAGTGTATGGGATATGCAAACAAAATTATAGTGTTTGCAACATGAAAAGGAAGTTTAGGAATATTGACACATGGAGTTGCAAAGGCTGTATGGATCCCTTTGTTGTGAAATTCCATGAGAATTCAATAACAAATATTCAAAGTCATAAAAAATATATGACAAACAAGGGATGTCATAGATGGGAAGAAATGATTTTCCACTCGATTTAACTATATATTAAGTAATGGAGGGTAGGGTGTGTGCATGCAACCTAAGAATTTTGTGATATGGAAAAATTGTATTCTAAGGTAGAATTAGAACAAATATTTCCTATAATATGTCCTCATATAAAGGAAAGCAACCTCATAGCATTAAAAATTATAATGTCTTGCAGTATCCTTTATCTTTTACTGATATTTCCATCCATTCGGGTTACCTTAGCTTGGCTTCTTGGTCAGGTTACAACATTTTTCTCTTGCTCAGATGATGGCATAGAATGGAAAGATATTCTCCATTAACATGATGAAATGTGATGAGAACTTAATTGGTTCCTCAGGATGACATCTCGCCCATCTCCAATGACAATACGAGAGAAATTGTTGCCTTAATTTTGGTGGCTAGTCCTCCATGCTAAAGTCCTGTAGCGAACACAAACACTACACTTCCATATCCCATATGTATGATATGTTCAAGGATTAGTTCAAAAATACGTGAAGTAATCATAAGAATATTTTAGGGTCCAGATTCTTTTCCCTTACATCCAATAAAATAGAAAGTGAGGGTAAGTAGATAAAATAAGGTGACCATTGTAAACTGCCTTGTCTAACCCGATCCTTATATGAAGGACATACTTTATTCCATAAGCTATATTTACTAAATGGGAAATTTGAGATATCTTAGCTAGCTTGGTTAAAAGAACTAAACTGCCCTGAAAGTTGATAATATGTTTTTTGCCTCAAGGGGTTTTACATTCATATCAATTCCATTTAACATAGATCAGGAACATATTTTTCTCTTGGATGAAGTTGTATAATCAAATTACACCTAGTTCTAGAAAATCTGCCAATTTTTCATTTGGAATTCTATGGTGCCTCTTATTTATATCTAGGTTAAAAAATTAGAAACTTTAATTACTTACCTACTTGTAAGTTTGCTACATATTGTATCAATGCAATATATTACAAAGGATTTAATAGAACTTGGCATTCTTCCCAGTGATTACACACAACCTATCGTGTTCAGCCTACATGCACATGAAAAATTGCTCCTACGATACAAGGTATTATATGTGTTATTAAGGGTGCACATTTTTCAGGTGTTCAAGCTTTTGCAGTTTGGAGGATGACAAAGGAGGTTAATAGGATGGTGGGGTAGTACTGCAACGAGTGAATTATCGGAGGTGAAGGTGTATAGCAGGAAATCATTTTTGAAGTCTGGGCTGTAGAGTGCAAGTGCTTTTGCAATAGCCTTCTTGATATGGGTGAATGCATACTTTTTCCTCTTGCCCCAACTATAGACTACATCTTTCTTGATCATGTCATGAATGGGTTTGACTATCTGTGCATAATCCAAGGTGAACTTCCAGAGGAAGTTTATCTTGCCCAAAAAGGACTGCATGACTTTCTTGTTTGAAGGGTGACGGATCTGTGTAATAGAACGGACCTAGTCTAGATCAACCTTGATCCCACTTTTGGAAACAATGTGTCCAAGAAGGTTCCCCTCATACACTGCGAATACGCTCTTTTTGGGATTCAAGGAAATCCTGTATTTCTGACATCACTCAAATTTTTTCTTCAGAAGGCATATGTGGTCCTCACATTTTCTTGAGAACACAATCACATCATTGAGGTATACCACTGTGCTCTGTCCGATGAGTCCACGAAAAGTGATGTCCATGGCGCGCTGAAAGGTTGCGCCTACATTCATAAGCCCAAACAACATTTGTCTGTATGCGAATGTACCCCACTTGGTTTGGAAGGTAGTCTTGAGTCTGTCAAGTTCTGCCACTAGAACCTGATTGTATCCCGAAAAACTGTCGAGTAACGAAAACATCTATGCCCCAGATACTGTTTGCAGAATGTGGTCCATTGTTATGAAACCAGATCAAAAAAAGATAGAAAATATAGATGAACACCTTAGAAATAAGCCTCTTCGAGGGGGCAACCTCCTTTACATTACACAAATGAACAATTCTTGGATGATACAAATGACAAGGCCTCATTTCTATATATAGGAGTCTAAGTAGTCATAATATAATCAGAGCTGACATAACAATAATAATGTAAGTGCACAATAATAAAAATAGTGGGCTTCTATGGGGCACAATAATAACAATAGGGGACTACATGGGCACAAAAATATAATAAGTGGGTTGTACTAATAACAATGAGGGGTTACACTAGTAGTATAGGGACCTAACATGCCCCTCTCCTTCAAAAAGTGTTGTCCTCAACGCTTGAGTAGTTCTTGACGCTTCTGTATAAAATTCTTGTCCTCCCATGTGGAATCTTCAATGTGTAAGTTCTTCCACTTGATGAGATACTCTGAAATTGTTCGACTTTGTAGTTTTCGGGTTCTTGTTCCTGTGACTGCTCCAAGTTCCAATATGATTTTTCCTTCCTCGTCAAGTTCTGGAAATATTGTTTGAATTGGGATCTTCCGCAACTTTTGAATGAGTGGCAACACTTCTTCATCCTTCTTCCATTCATCCCTTGCTTCGTTTATCCAATTTGGTTGGATAATAGAAATAGCACAAAACAATGCTTCCATTTCCTCATCCTTTCTTGAGAGTGCATATGAAACAACATTTTTCTTCCCTTTTTTGTAGATGATTTCAAAGTCATAACCCAACATATTTGTGACCCATTATTTCTGTTCTTCTAAAGATAATATTTGTTCTAAAAAGTATTTAAGGCTATCATGATCCATTTTTACCTTGGATTGTCTTCCCGTTAGGTAAGGTCACCATTTCTAAAGTGCATGTAGTATTGCCAACATTTCCTTCTCATAAATAGCTTGCTTAAGATGTAGCCGTAAAAATACCCAATTGCCTACATCAAAACTTCTTTCACTGCGATCTTGATTTTCTTGTTGTTTCATTTGATTCTACACCAAAGTGGCGTTATCCTTTAAAAGTTGGAGAACTTGTTGTTGATGCTTGATGTGATCTTTCACTGCTTGAATATTTTTCTCCTTGATATGTCCTTCTATCTTGAGAGTTTGAGGAGTGATAATTTCTTCCAATGCATTACAATATATGGTTGGATTCATTTCTTGATGATCAATGTGATCTTTTACTTCTTGAACTTTTTTCTTCTTGATATGTCCTTATATCTTGATAGTTTGAGGAGTGGTAATTCTGGCCAATGCATTACAATATATGGTTGGATTCATTTCTTCTTCCTTGATGTGATGTTTCACTTCTTGAACCTTTTTCTTCTTTATATGTTTGAGGAGTAGTAAATCTTGCCAATGTTTAACAAGATATGGTCAGATTCATTTCTTCTTTCTCTAGGGTTGGTTCCTGGGGTATATCCTCTTCTTTTGATGTTTCTTGATCCTCTTCTTCCTCCTCTTCACAATCAATGTAAAATAATTTCTTCTCAGCACACTTATGACCTTTAATGCATTTGTTATCACAATTATAAGAAATTCCTTTTGCTCTTTTTTCTTCCAATTGTTGTGGTGTCACCCTTGTAGGTTTGTGGAAGGCTAGGATAAACAACACTTCCATCTTTATATTTGTAAGGGGTAGAATTCCTTGTTTCCATAAGTTCGCTTTCAATTTTTCTTGCCAACCTGAATGCCTTTTCCAATGAATCAAATTCCCAAAGATGAACCTCATGTTGAATGTTGTCCTTTAAAGTCCCTATGAAGACATCAATTTTTTGCTTCTTTGGAATATCATTTACCCTTATATTACATTTTTTAAAGTCCTAAATGTGCTTTTCCATTCGACCCTTTTGTTTGAGATTTATCAATTGGCTAAAGAAGGTGTTTCTCTTTGTATCCTCATAATGTGCTATCATTTCCTCCGTGAAATTGACCACGTGACAAGTGGTTTACGAGAACAAAGCCCTTTATACCATAAAAATTGATTTGGTTCTAAATAATTAGATGCAATACATACCTTTTGTAACAGTGGTACACCATGTAGATAAAAGCATTTCTCCATCTGTAGTACCCAATTTACCAGATCCTTGCCATCAAACTTCCTCATCTCGCTTTTTCTTGATTTTGGGAGCTCGATCTTGAAACAGATATAACTTTTTAATTTTCTAAAGTCGCGAATTACAGTAGCCCTCTGTGTCCTCCTTCCAATGCCATCAGTCTGATCGAAATTGGATTCTCCAAGAAAGAGTTACACACAATCTCCCAAGATGACCTGATTATATACCTTTTCAGAAGAGTGAACTTGTATGAAGTTCCACATGTCACTGTTTTGACCTTCAGATTTGAAAAAGATATACATAAAACTGTAGTCCGTTCTCTTTTTGTAACTTCTTATGAAATTTCAAACTGATGCTCAGAGAGATAGTTATGATGATTTTCCCCAAGTCACTTGTTTAGGATGTAATTCAGGTGTCTTCCAAAAGCCTAACTTCCTCAGATCATATATCCACAAATATAGCAAGACAAGGTCTGAAGTTAGGACACTAGATTTAGTGCGATTTTGTTTAAAATGGGTTTTTCTTGTAGATTTTGGAACATCGCAGAAAATAAGTTATAGTGAAAATTCCACGCTGACCTGTTTTGGAGCAGCGAAATCGTAGAATCCAAAGCTTTGATACCAAATGTTATGAAACTAGCTCACAAAAAGATAGAAAAGATAGATGAACACCTTAGAAATAAGCCTCTTCGAGGGGGAAACCTCCTTTACATTACACAAATGCACAATTATTGGATGATACAAATGACAAGACCTCCTTTCTATATATAGGAGTCTAAGGGGTCATAATATAATCAGAGCCGACATAACAATAATAATGTAAGTGCACAATAATAGCAATTGTGGGCTTCTATGGGGCACAATAATAACAATATGGAGACTACATGGGCACAACAATATAATAAGGGGGTTGCACTAATAACAATAAAGGGTTACACTAATAGTATAGGGACCTAACATCCATAGACGACACGAGGTAGTTGTCTTTGTTCGAGGTGTGGTTCACAGTTTGGAAACCAACACACAAGCTGATTTCCTCGGACTTCTTACATATAGGAACAAGGTTTGAAACCCATGTGGAATAATAAACTTTGTATATGATCCATGCATCCAACAACTTGGTGAGCTCCTTTTGTATGAGGGGTTCAAGTGACAGATGTACTTTCCTTAGCTTCTACTGATATGGCTTGACCCCTTCTTTGATTGAAATGATGTGTTGGATTATCTACATGTCACAAGTTTTCAGATCATCGTATGTCCACGGGAACACATCCCAAACTTGTTTGAACAAGAAGACAAAGGCTTGTTGCTCTTGTTGTGTACAACATGTACCGAGATTGATGAACTTCAGATCTTCTTCTGTTACTAGGTTGATTAGTTCGTGCATCGTGGTGGAACTGTGGGTTTTGCTATTACTTGGCCCCTAAAAGTGTTCTTACAAGTCATAGATCTTTTCTAATGATGGTACTTCCTTCTTGATATGGTGGCCTTTCTTGCTACCAGCTTGTGCTTGCAGATTCATTTCTTCTTTCTCTGGGGTTGGTTCCTGGGGTATATCCTCTTCTTTTGATGTTTCTTGATCCTCTTCTTCCTCCTCTTCACAATCAATGTAAAATAATTTCTTCTCAGCACACTTATGACCTTTAATGCATTTGTTATCACAATTATAAGAAATTCCTTTTGCTCTTTTTTCTTCCAATTGTTGTGGTGTCACCCTTGTAGGTTGTGGAAGGCTAGGATAAACAACACTTCCATCTTTATATTTGTGAGGGGTAGAATTCCTTGTTTCCATAAGTTCGCTTTCAATTTTTCTTGCCAACTTGAATGCCTTTTCCAATGAATCAAATTCCCAAAGATGAACCTCATGTTGAATGTTGTCCTTTAAAGTCCCTATGAAGACATCAATTTTTTGCTTCTTTGGAATATCATTTACCCTTATATTACATTTTTTAAAGTCCTAAATGTGCTTTTCCATTCGACCCTTTTGTTTGAGATTTATCAATTGGCTAAAGAAGGTGTTTGTCTTTGTATCCTCATAATGTGCTATCATTTCCTCCGTGAAATTGACCACGTGACAAGTGGTTTACGAGAACAAAGCCCTTTATACCATAAAAATTGATTTGGTTCTAAATAATTAGATGCAATACATACCTTTTGTAACAGTGGTACACCATGTAGATAAAAGCATTTCTCCATCTGTAGTACCCAATTTACTAGATCCTTGCCATCAATCTTCCTCATCTCGCTTTTTCTTGATTTTGGGAGCTCGATCTTGAAACGGATATAACTTTTTAATATTAGATCTTCTAGTTCTAAAGTCGCGAATTACAGTAGCCCTCTGTGTCCTCCTTCCAATGCCATCAGTCTGATCGAAATTGGATTCTCCAAGAAAGAGTTACACACAATCTCCCAAGATGACCTGATTATATACCTTTTCAGAAGATTGAACTTGTATGAAGTTCCACATGTCGCTGTTTTGACCTTTAGATTTGAAAAAGATATACATAAAACTGTAGTCCGTTCTATTTTTGTAACTTCTTATGAAATTTCAAACTGATGCTCAGAGAGATAGTTATGATGATTTTCCCCAAGTCACTTGTTTAGGATGTAATTCAGGTGTCTTCCAAAAGCCTAACTTCCTCAGATCATATATCCACAAATATAGCAAGACAAGGTCTGAAGTTAGGACACTAGATTTAGTGCGATTTTGTCTAAAATGGGTTTTTCTTGTAGATTTTGAAACATCGCAGAAAATAAGTTATAGTGAAAATTCCATGCTGACCTGTTTTGGAGCAGCGAAATCGTAGAATCTAAAGCTTTGATACCAAATGTTATGAAACTAGCTCACAAAAAGATAGAAAAGATAGATGAACACCTTAGAAATAAGCCTCTCCGAGGGGGAAACCTCCTTTACATTACACAAATGCACAATTATTAGATGATACAAATGACAAGACCTCCTTTCTATATATAGGAGTCTAAGGGGTCATAATATAATCAGAGCCGACATAACAATAATAATGTAAGTGCACAATAATAACAATTGTGGGCTTCTATGGGGCACAATAATAACAATATGGAGACTACATGGGCACAACAATATAATAAGGGGGTTGCACTAATAACAATAAGGGGTTACACTAATAGTATAGGGACCTAACATCCATAGACGACACGAGGTAGTTGTCTTTGTTCGAGGTGTGGTTCACAGTTTGGAAACCAACACACAAGCTGATTTCCCTAGACTTCTTACATATAGGAACAAGGTTTGAAACCCATGTGGAATAATAAACTTTGTATATGATCCATGCATCCAACAACTTGGTGAGCTCCTTTTATATGAGGGGTTCAAGTGACAGATGTACTTTCCTTAGCTTCTACTGATATGGCTTGACCCCTTCTTTGATTGGAATGATGTGTTGGATTATCTACATGTCACAAGTTTTCAGATCATCGTATGTCCACGGGAACACATCCCAAACTTGTTTGAACAAGCAGACAAAGGCTTGCTGCTCTTGTTGTGTACAACATGTACCGAGATTGATGAACTTCAGATCTTCTTCTATTACTAGGTTGATTAGTTCATGCATCATGGTGGAACTGTGGGTTTTGCTATTACTTGGCCCCTAAAAGTGTTCTTACAAGTCATAGATCTTTTCTAATGATGGTACTTCCTTCTTGATATGGTGGCCTTTCTTGCTACCAGCTTGTGCTTGCAGACATCGCTCATGCTCGTCTTCGTCTATTGATGAATCCTTGAAGGTGTCAGCATTGACCATAAAATTAAGTATCTGTTGATCATCATCAAACACATGTAAGTTAGTTATGTTATCCAGGATAGATGGTATATACAAAATTTCAAAAGTAAATCTATCCCTAATCAGTGACATCCTAGAGGTTGCGTTTTCCAGAGCATTGGAAACTACATTATGCATATGTGGTGCATTAGTGATGTTGAATGCTTGGAAGTTAGAGATCAGTCGCCATACCTCTTGCTGGTAACTTTTGAGATAAGGTGACAAACAGTGAATGCTATTATGTACTTGTTGTACCACTATCTCTAAACCACCTACCACTTTGAGCACAACCACTTTGAGGATGATGGCTTTCTGCAAGCCCAACACAAGTGCTTCACACTAAGCAATGTTTTTCATGCACTTGAAATCCAAGAGAATTGAAACCAGATGCTTCCTATTGTTTGGGTCGATCAAGACACACCTGGCTCCTGAGCCATCCCGTGTCTTTGATCTGTTGAAATACATGGTCTACAACTTGTCTGTACATAGACTGTTCGACGCGCTTGCACTATTTCTACTGCTACTATTGGTACAATGTACTATGCATTCTTCATTACCATCATTTGGGCAAGGAAGGAGACCCAACTGTGTGTCTGGTGGGGTTGGAGCTAGCCGTGCACGATAACACCCCAACATTGTTTCTAGGAGGTAGTTGCCAAACATGAGTTCTGCGAAGGCCAACAGTTCATTCTCGCCATTGATGGGGGTGACATTGTGCCTCTTATACCTCTCGGATAGCACTCAGATTTGATTGTTTTTGCCCTTGTATGGAAGCCACATGTGTGACTAGTCTGTAGAAAAATATTCGTTCAACTTGCTGGACCAGTCTCTGCTGAGTAGTAAACCGTATGCTTCCGATATGTCCACAACAACAATGTTGATGCATTGGTGGACTCGATCATCGTGAGATAGTTAGATGATCACATCTCAGAATTCACCAATGACTAGTACAGATGTTCAGTCAAGTTGGATGATTTGCACAGATGTCTTGCTTCAGTGTGCGTTGATCTTTTTGGCAATGGAGAGTGGCATGATGTTGGCTACCACACCAGAATCAACCAAGCAATTGTGAACATTACAGTTGAAAATTTCAAATGAGAGCAGGAATGGGGGCAACCTAAGTTTTGTTCTTCCATCCAGAGTGTGTTTAGCATAGTTGAAAGTGATCTAGGAGGTGTGCTTACTCCCTTACTAGTAGAGGTTGTGTTGTCCATTACTGTTTATCCCAATGTGCGTAGCAGGATGTCTCGCTAACTTTGTATGTTAGCTAGCTCAAAGAAACTAATATTTGCACGAGTTTTCTTGATGTCATCCACAATGTTGTAGTTCAGAGGGGGGATACTCACTGAGGTGTCCTGCGTAAGACTGATGTTCGTGTTGTCCAGTGGAGTATTATGCAGTTTTCTACTCATGGACATACTCTTGTCTGTTGCTGTCTTTTTGGACTTGCTTTGTGTTTTTTGCTTTGGGATAGCCGGTGGATCATCCTTCCTCATCAGTAGTCTCATATTTTCTTGCGCTTCCCCAACTCTAAGAGGAGCCCCTTTACTCCTGATATTGTAATGCTTATTTTTCTTTGGGGGCTATTTCTCGGTGTTTGTCTTCAACGCTTCTTATGAGCATTGATACATGTTCATTACATGCCCAAAAATTGATGCCTCGCTAGGTGAAATATATTCGTCATTATCCGTATCTTCTAGCTGTTCCTACATACTATTTTTTGCGTCAATTGTGTGACTACATATAGAGCTTGCGACTTTCTTCTAGTTTGAACAAGAATTCTCGAGGTGACGGTCTTCGTGAAATGAACAAAATTCAGGATTTGCGCATCGAACAAGCTAGAACACATAGCTCTATGCAGTTTTTGCAGGGAATCGGTTGCTTCTTGATCACATGTTTCCTTGTTTTTTTCTAGGCGGGTGGTTGCTTACAAAGGTGTTTGTTTTTCGTTGTTTAAGCTTAGACACTTATGTTGTCAAGTTCTTTATGAGGCGAGTGAGGATTTCAATATCATTTGTTTCCTTTGTCTCTACCTTTGCTTGCCATCACCTAAGACTTGTTGCTCGCATCTTTGGATTCCTTTGCTGCTTCATCATCCTTGATGACTTCAATCACGTGCAAGTCTTTCTCAACAAAAATAGCCTCTTCACAGTTTTCTAGTAATGTTGGTTTCACAGCTCTCTTGATGAACTGCGCAATGCTGGTCGACAGTGCAGACATGTAGTAATCAATAGTGATGGATTCATGAGGTTTCATTCCTCTACAAACTTGTTCAATATGCATGTAAACCTTTGATTGAAGTCTTTTACCTTTTATTTCCCCTCCATCTTCAAGCTTCCCAATTCTTTGAGTAACATGGTTGGGGTCTTGTCATCAACAATTTTTTTGAGAAACATGCGTTTGAATGCACACCAGTTCTGTATGAAGTTAGCTGGAAGGCTGTGATACCATGTAGCTATGCAAACATCCAAGGTACATGAAAACATTCTACATGCTACGTTGTCATACTGTACCTCAAGGGTTTGCAACTGCAGGTAGAAGTTGTCCAAATGGTCTTCTACCTTCACTATGTTGTTAGGGTTGAACTTGATGCTCATTCTCTTTGCCCGCTTTGACATCTTGTGTAAAGCACCTGGGATATCCAATGGTCCTTGAGTCATCCATTCTAGATTTTTGTCATCAATCTCTTCATATTCTCCATCCTCCTCCTCTTCTTCAAGATCTAATGGTTTCGGCTCCGATTCTATTGGTTTGTCTCTACCTTCGCCTCCTCTGTTGCCTTACCCTCTGCCTCCTATACCAGAGTCTGATCCCAAGATCACGAGGGTGTCTCGTTCCCCTTATCAGAAGACTGGAGGTTCCTCCCTATCTTCAAAAACTTCTGCCAAATCTTCAAGTGTGGCGAGAATCGCTTCTTCAAATGATGATACAACAACCGCTGTGGGAGTGGTTTTTGGCTTCTTTGATGCATATGGAAGATGTAGTATTCTTGGGATTAGTTCAACTGGTTTTGAAAACTAGCGGGTGATGGGATAGATAGAGTGAAGGTGGTGATATGGAATTTCGAGTTTAGTCCTGGGAGATGAGAGGTAACCAACTACAGAGTTGCACGTAGGTGAGAGGGAGTGCGAGTTACTGCCTTGACTAGATGGTTGATGAGTGAGTGTGAGAGGAAATTCATCCATAAACAACTAACGACCCTCCTTCTAGCACTAGAAATGTTGATGGTGCTGGACCCGTCAACATTTAGGGGATCACCCTGGTACGAAGTCCCAACTAGACCTCACACCGTTTGGTGTGGGAGTCCCAACTAGTATGATGGCCCAGTTTCCATAATCTTAAATGTTTTCCTTAGCTCTTGCTTGTCAACACAAGAGAGTGGTATTCTTTGTCTTCGAGTAGTGAAGTTTGCATGCCTGGTGATTAATAGTGTTACTTGTGTCAAGATTCTTTCACCGGAGATAGGAGGGGTGGGAGTGAGTCCCAAGTCAGATGGGAGGAAACCCAACTCTGTCAGGAACACACAACACAATAGGATGTGCATAGCTTCTAGAGGAGAAATCCACACAGATGCGGCATTAACAACAAACAAGGAAAGATATCATGTACAACACTCAGTGGGAAATTTGCGCGAGTGCGACAATCGTTATAGCAAGTTTACTTGAAAGGCTCTGTCTCATTTCCAGGAGGTAACCAACATGGGAAGGACAATGTTAACAACATATACAACACATTTTTATTAATATATATGTATTAGAATAGTTGAATGAATCCAAGAGTTAAATGCAGATTAAAGAAACATGCATTACAAATGTTTAAGATGAATCTTACAAATAGTTACAACACTTGTGAAAATGTATTGGATTGTTAGCAGGCTTCTGAATTAAGAAAAAATTCCAAGACATACTGATACTCCATACATCACTAACCCCATGGGAGGGGCATTGAAGCCATTACTTACTCCTCAAAGAAAAGATTATAGACTCTCAAGGCTATGTGGGAGGAGCCAAGGTGAAAAATTCCTTTGCATGTATAAATGAGGGGGTATTTATAGCCAAGGGGGAAACTGACCTTTGTGGTTATTCAACTTCCCTCATGACTGTTTGACTTCCATGACCTTTCAACTTTACATGAATCTTCATATGAAAAGTGGGTCTCTTGGACTTCCACGTTACATTACATTGATTGAAAGTATGGCCCACAATAGAGATGTGGACAACATGACTCATGGCAGGACTTGACATTATAGAGCTGGTACATTCGTACTGTTGCTGGTGTGTATGTCGAGCTACAATATTTTTTGGTGATGGATGTCCTCATGGTGTGTGACAAATTCACCTCCGCATTCACGCATTTCTCCTTGCTTATATGTTGGCATGCTTGACATGTTCATCTGTTCGCGAAAAGTGCATGTTCATCCATCCATCTGTCCATGAAAACATCTTTGCATGTTTTCTCATCCGTCCGTCTGTGAACACATCTCTTGCATGATCATCCATTCGCGAGCACATCTCTTTGCATGCATCATTTGTTCGTCTGTTGGTGAACATCTCCTTCTGCATGTACTCCCTTTGTTCATCCCATCCATCATTGCACAATGTTTTTTTGTGTACTTGTATCTCCAGTCACTCATGATGAGATGACATCAAATCCATAAACCTCCTAGTATACCATGATGTGTCATTGTTTCGGATGTAGGTGACTGGGAGAGAAGACAAGGTCACGAAACGATGTAGGGCAAGCTTCGAGCTGGGATGGAGGCTCTGGGAATTACTGGTAAAAACTGTGCAGAAGTCACTGGGAGATGGTGACGGGAAATCCAGATCAATAGTGACTGTTTGTGGGGTTTGGCTCGACTGGAGGACAAATCTGCACAATTTTTGGGAGGAGCAATCTGGGCTGCGGGAAGGCTGGGCAGACAAAATCTGCGCAATTTTTGGAAGAAGCCCTAAATGACGTTTTTTGGGAAAACTGAGAACAACATGGGTCCATGGACTGATGTTGATCTTCCCGAAGTTGTAGTTCTCATATAGATATTTCTAACGAGATATTGTGCATGTCAAACAAAGATCATATGCCAAAGTTATGACCTCGGGAAGTTGATGTACCAATTTACGCAAACGGGGCCCAAAGTTTAGCGTTTCATCTTCTAGGGTTAGGTTTTTGGATGTTTAGGGTTTTCCATTATTTCTCAACAATAAATAGGCCTTTGAGCCTCATTGTAAGACAATTCAGAGGCATGTAGCCGCCACATCTCTTCTAAGAGATAAGCTACCATTACCCTAGCTGGTTTATTTCCATTACTATTCGTAAGCATATTTCAGTATTTTACATTAATGAAATGAAGTTATTTCTGTTGCATATCTGTGTTTATGGTTATCTCTGTAATTTTTCACATTCCTCATTAAATCTGGATCAATTGTAAAAGCCTATAAAGGGCTGAAAGTTATAAGAGACAAGGGTTCAACTTTTCGAGACTATGGATACTCTGTTCCTCTCAGCATATCATCTTCATTCCAGTACTACAAGCTTCTTTTGATGTTACATGTTCAATTGCCATCTTCTCCTCTGTTCTAAGCTTGCACTTGAATAGGTTATTCATGTTTTCTTCTATGTCTAATGCCAGATAACTGTCATCTTATCTCTGTGTTGATAAATTAGATTTGAAAGCTTCATTTACTTTATGTAGCTAGCTATTCATATATGTTTATGTATGCATCTGTTGGTATAGTCAGTATTCTCCATCTATCCATTCAATCTATAAACTATTGAGCATTAGTGGTCTAAAGCCTTGTCAAGTTGAGGGTGTTCATGCATGTCTGGAGTGAAAACAAAGTTGAAACAATCATCTGACTTGATCCAAACCTTAATCCATTCTAGTAGTTCAAAGAACAATATTGAAGATTTATATGTTACCAGGCATCTTCGAGCTACAACCTAGGAGAGTTTCCTGGAGTGATAACATAATTGGCGTCGTTGCTGGGGAGAGGAGATTAAAGATCATCTTCCCTGGGGGACGAAACAGACCCAACTTTGATGATAGACAAAGTCTGGACACTATTTGGGTTGTAATCATCTATCTAGAAACTCTACTAGAGGATGAACCTCTTGGCGAATCCACTCCATAGTTCTGGGTCAGTTTGGGAGGCATACTTAGAGAAATCCTCAAAAGCCACAAGATGACCTAGTACCTGACCCTGAAAGAATCATCAAAGAAAGAAAGGCGTTGTAGAAAGGAGCATCAGGTTCAGGTAGTTCTAAACAATATTCTATATCTCTTCAAGAAAATCCTGTAATAGAACAAATACATGTTGAGAATATAGCATCTAATACTAGCAGTGAAGAAAAAATCTCAAAGAGTCATAGAGCTCCTTATTCTTTAGGTTCTTCTTTTGTTGTAAGCCCAAAGGAAACCTCTCCTCCTATCCATCGTACTCCTTTAATCCTGTCAGTCACTCCTCAACCCTCTGTCATTCAGACTTCCAGTACGCTTGCAACCACCATAGCTATTGCAAGACCACAAGAACTTACCAAAATGGAAAGAATCATAGCGGCTAGGTATGGACCTTTAGTACTGCCCACTCCTTTGAATGCCATGCCTACTGGAGAATATCATAAGTATATGCCTAAGTTCACTGGGATTGAAGGTGTTACAGCGAAGGAACAACTTGAATCATTCTGTAGCTACACTGACAACTTGGACATTAGTGAAGATGATGTGTGGATGAGAGTCTTTGTCCAAAGCCTAGATGGAGAAGCTAGAAAATGGTTTAGAGAACTAACCCCAAGGTCTATAGCAGATATTGAGGCTTTAGATGATGCATTCCTAAAGCAATGGGTGGACAAGAAGGATCTACTGTACTACCACACTGAGTTTGGCAACCTAAAGAGGGAAAATGGTGAGTTGTTGTCTATATTTAATAAGAGGTTTAACCACATGTATGGAAAGATACCAGCTGGAGTAAAACCCACCACTACCTCTGCTATACTCACCTATGCTAGTGCATTTGACTCTGACTTCTATGTATTGTTGAGGGAGAGGCGATGTGCTACCTTGGCTGATATGCAGGATGCAGCCTTGGAAGTAGACTCAAACATCATGGCTACAGAGAAGCTCAAGGGGAATGTTGATAGAAGGAGATAAATGGGCGAATATTCATCATCTTCAGATCCCAATATAGATAAAATGACAAAGATGATAGAGTCATTAGCCTCTAAAATATCCAAATTAAAGGTTGACCAACACTCTGGGAAAGGAAGAGTTCCTAATACCTTTTCTCCTAGAAACCCAAATCCATATAGAAGAGCTAATGAGCAGTTGTAGATTCTGCAAAGAAGCAAAGATGCCAATGAAGACCAATGGGTAAAGACCCCTTTCTAGCATGTAGTCATGGAAGGAGAGCAGTTTGAAGAATATGATGAGATCAATTGTATGGAAGACAAAGGCAGTGCCTCCTTTTTGACCTTAGTTGCCTATGAAAAGTCATTATTCAATGACTAGATCAACCAAGAGTGGGATGGTGAAGCTATTCTGCAAACTAATGATCGACACAGATATGATCTGAGGTTGAAGATGAATAATTTCAAAGAAACTCCTATTCAGAAAGCTACTATCCTTGCAACACAACAAGCTAATAAGCATAAATGACTGGCAGTTGTTCCCATCATCCTCAAAGCTCCAACTCACGAGGTAAGAGGCCTTGACAAGTCTCCTTCTCCTTTCAATTTTCAATCAGAAATTCAGAAGCTAAGAATACCTATACCTCTAATTGAACTAGTGAAGAATGAGTCCTTCAAGAGATCTATCCTCGAGGCATTTGAACCTAATTCCATCCAAGCCTCCACTGACTATGTAAATCTGTAAGATGACAAACCAGCTATTGTTCTCAGCCCAATGATTGAAAATTATGATGACAACTCCCCATCATTCTATGTCTCTTTGACTATTCATGACAATATCCTTCATAATTGCCTTCTAGACATAGGAGCCAGCCATAATCTAATGCTCAAGGTTGTCATGGATGAGTTGGGTCTTGACACTACCAAGCCTTATCATGACCTGTTTTCTTTTAACTCTAGAAAAGTGAAATGTTTGGGATTAATCAAAGACCTAGCCATCACCTTGTCTTAGCTACATATGAAGAGCATGATGATGGATATTGTGGTAGGAGATGTGCCCCCCAAGTTTGGCATGTTGCTTTCCAGAGGTTGGATCAAGAGATTAGGTGGAACATTGCAAAATGATCTGTCCTATGCTACTGTCCCAATTTTTGGAGGTGAGAGTAGGAGATTATACAAAGAAGCTCAGTTGGCTTATATCATCGGTGATGAGAAGAATCCCACTAGTCATCCCATCTATGCTGTTGACACTGATTTTGGAGCCTGCATTCCTCAAATTGAAGAATCCCAGTTGGCCTCCATGCAACTTAGGAAACCGGTTTGCCAGATCACAGAGGAAGAAGGCCCACAGATTTGGGACATGTTCTTGATGGAGCTTGCTCTAAGGAAGCTGCAGGGGCAGGTATCGTCCTTGTATCCCCCACATAAGAATGCATTCATTTATCTTCCAAATTATTTTTTCAGGTCACAAATAACGTAGCAAAGTATGAAGCTTTGATATTGGGCTTAAATGTTGCTAAAGAAATGGGTATCAAAGGTCTGAAGGTGTTTGGAGATGCAGATCTTATCATTCAGCAGGTGAACAAAACTTTCCAAGCAAAACATCCAAGGCTGAAAGCATACAGAGATGAGGTATGGAAGCTCACGGGTTCTTTTAATAGTTCGACATTTCTTACATCCCTAGAATGAAGAACCAACTTGCTGATTCCCTTGCTATGTCTGCTAGCATGTTTATTCCTGTAGTGCCCACTCTAGTTTCCTGACTCTAATATGACATTATCTTACATACTTTAGTCTATGAGTAACTCAGGCTGAGGATCCATAAACGTGACTCTATTATCAATGAATGTGATGGTTATGTATGTTCTCTATTAATATTATGATTACGATATAATTAATGGTTATGGGTACTCCCTATTGATATCATGATGGTGATAGTAGTAAAGGATAGACATGTTTCTATTGATGTTATAATGATGATAGCTTTGATCTATATGTATGGTTCCATTAAGGTTATGATGATGCTAGTCATGATGAAGGTATCCCCTATGTTAGCTACTTACATTAGTTCTGGTTCAAAATGAACAATGATGTGAATGACCAGGTGATGGTAATTAATGCTATTATGACGATGACTAACACTGAAAAACTTGGTTACTGATTATTATTGAGTATGGCAGGAAAACCACCAGAGGCACTCGCACATGACGAGTTGACGACACCTGGTTTGATGAAAATTTATATTATTTTATCTTTGAAATTCTAATCGAATTTGAAACCTGCTATATATGGCTATCTATATTCTGATGATATGTTAATGGTTGCAGGCACAGATGAGTTGCTTGGCCGAATGACTCACATATGGGTGATGGGGTTGTACAGGTTGATGGAACTACATGGGAGGGGTGGGACAGAGTCCCTGATCTCACCCACTAGCACTCCCGCCGTGACTTGGGCTGGAAGGGTTGAAACACCTTCGTCTTGAAGATCACGATGCCATGAGGGCAGGTCCCAAAGTTGGGTCGCTCATGAGGAACCTACTGGGGGGCACGCATCAAGGCGAATTCCTCGATCCCTGGCACCATTAGTCTCACTATAGCATGCAACATAAGAGATGATAGTGGTCTATGACGTTGCACAATATTTTCCCCTCGTAGTCACTGGATGCTTGAAGGGCAAGTGGTGTGGCACCCTTGGGATTTCAGGGAAATTCTTGAAGGGCACGACCAACTTGGCACCCTTGGCATCACCATTAAACTATTAGGTGTGGCACCCTTGGAACTTCTAGGGAAGTTCTTGAAGGGCACAACCAAACTTGGCACCCTTGGCATCACAATTAA
>APFE031353628.1:61454-81894 GCA_000404065.3 Pinus taeda
TTGAGCTAAGGTTGCTCTCCTCTGCCAGCTAGATTCTTCCTCCATTGTACAACCCCATTGCAGCTTGGGGGTCCACGGGGAAGAAGAGTACCCAAGGAGTAGGCTGGGAGGTAAACCGGTGGGTCTTGTTTAGGATCAAGTGCGTCATCATACACTCGCAGAAGTGACCGGCAACCAGGGAATACCAGTGACAGCAGAGCAAGCGGGGTCTCGCCTTCCGGTGTACGGTACATGTGTATTTCGTTACTACTTGAACTTACAATAAAAGGATGTAAATGTTTTGATATGTTCCTGAAATTAGCTTCAGTAATGTGTGTGTTGAATGAAGTGAAATCTCAATGCATTTCTTTCTGGTCGTATTTGTTTAAAAAAAAAAAAAATATATATATAGCATAATTGGGTCTTTACAATTCCTCCTTTGTGTCCTAAATTGACTTATGAAGTTCAGGTGAAATATAGACCATCTCTGCCTGACAATGTCAAATAATAGAAAGTTTTTGAAGATGACAATGAAATTAATAGGTTTTTACAAGTTATTGATGAATTCTTTGAAATGCACATTGACCAAGAAAATGAAACCATTGAATAATGCAACCAATCCAAGCTCAAGGATGATATTGGTCAGGATAACATTGTTCAGTTGCCTAGTAACCATATACCCAAAGGATTGGTGCCCCTAGAGAAGCTATTTGAGCATAATGATGTACCTTATAAGCCCACTAAAAAACAAAATGAGTCTTCAATTCATAGACATAATATAGGGAGCCCAGATCATCCAAAGTACATAAATCTGTCCACCCACTTGTATGCTGCCTAGAGTTCTGAGTATTGCACCATGATGAAGTAATTTGTTGATATTTTTTCTTGGGAGTACAATGATATTATACCTATGACACAAACATCATTCAACATAAGATTCCACTGGTGAAGAACACCATCCCCTTTAAGAAGAAGTTAAGACCTATCAACCCTCTCTTACTACCTTTGATTGAAAAGGAAATCAAGAAGCTGTTGGATGCCAAGATCATATTTCCCCTAAGGTATTCAGAGGGGATAGCTAACCTTGTGGTAGTAAGAAAGAAGAATGGAGAAATCAGGCTTTGTGTTGACTTTAGGAATTTGAACAAATGCTCTAGAAAAGGCAACTACCCCCTGCCTAAGATGGAACACTTGCTTCAAAAAGTTTCAGGGGCTAGAGTCATGTCTTTCTTAGATGGATTTTCAGGTTAAAATCAGATTGTTGTACATCCAGAAGATCAGAAAAAGACTGCCTTCACTACTCCTTGGGGCACTTTCATGTACTCCAAGATGCCTTTTGGACTGATGAATGTTGGGGCTACTTTTAAGAGGGCCATGGACATAACCTTTGTGGGAGAGAAGGACAAGTTTTTCCTTATTTACCTTGATGGCATAATAGTCTTTTTCAGGAGTCACAAGGGCCATTTGCAACATTTGATGAAGGTGTTTCTAAAGTTCTGATAGTTTGGAATTTTTGTGATCCTAAAGAAGTCACAGTTTGCTCTAAAAGAAGGAAAACTTCTGCGACATATTATTTCTGCTGAGGGTGTGAAGATCGATCCAGCAAGGGTTCAAGAAATTTAGACATTGGCCATCCCAAGGTCAAAAAGGGATATTCAATCTTTCCTGGGTAAGATTAAATTTGTAAGGAGGTTCATTCAAAACTTTGCAGAGCTAGTGAAGCACATCACCTCCATGTTGAAGAAAGGATCAAGAATAAAATTGACAGATGCTACAAGAAGCTCTTTTGAAGCCATCAAATAAGCTATCATGGAAGCTACCACTCTAATCAGTCTAGATTACACCAAGGAGTTTTATATCTTTTCTTTTGCCTCTTATGATACACTTGCAGCAGTTCTATTGCAGAAAAATGATGAAGGTGTAGAGCACCTTGTGGCCTTCTTTAGCAAAACTTTGAGGGACACTAAAATAAGGTATGAACTTATTGAGAAACAAGCTTATGCTCTCATAAAAGCTTTGAAGGCATTCGAAATTTATATTCCTCATTCCAAAGTGGTTGCATATGTACCTTCAACATCAATAAAAGATGTACTGACTCAGCCAGATATTGATGGAAGGAGAGCTAAATGAATTGCAAAATTCATAGAGTTCAACATAGAGGTGAAGCCCACCAAGCTGGTCAAAGGTCAGGGCTTGGCTAAGCTCATGGCTAAGAAAAATTGTTGTTTGCTAAACAGAAATTGCATTGGTTCAAATTTAGGTGGTGAGCAGACAAAGGAAGGAACATAAGAGAAAGAGTAGAATTAGTATTTGGCTGAAAATCTAGCCACATGTGAATGGTATTCCAATATAGATCATTTTTTTGCAGAAGCTAGAAGTCCCTCCAGGGCATAGCTCAATTCAAGCCTGGTCCATTAAGCTTAGATCAACCAAATTCTGCATTACTAAAAACCTACTTTATTGGACAGACCCATCAGGGATCCTCTTGAGATGTCTAGACAAAGGACAATATGTGGAAGTCATGCACCAACTCCATTCTAGCATCTGTGGAGGGAATCACTATTGGAAAACCACATCCCACAAGATCTCGAGAGCTGGATATTATTGGCCTACTCTGTTCTCTGATGTGTTTTCTTTTGTGAGGTCTTGTGACAAATGCCAGAGGTTTGCAGGAAGACAATAGCGAAAATTTCTTCCCTTGAAGCTAATACACACTAATGGTCCCTTCTAGTAGTGGGGCTTGGACTTCATAGGTGATATTAATCCTACATTCTAGTGGCCAGCATAAATGGATCTTGATAGCCACTGATTATTTCACCAGGTGGATTGAGGCTATAGCCACAAAGAATACTAATCATCAAGTTGTCATGAAATTCTTGAATGAGAATATTTTCACTAGATTTGGTTGCCCAACCAAACTAGTCACTGATAATGTAGCAGCTTTTAGGGCAAAAGAATTGGTAGACATGTGTGAATCCATGGGCATTCAGTTGGTGCATTCTACCTCATATTATCCTCAAGGAAATTGCCTGGCAGAATCATCTAACAAGAGTCTTGTAAGGATAATAAAAAAAATGTTGGAGGACAACAAAAAGAGTTGGGATTCCAAGTTGAAGTTTGCACTATGGGCTGATAGGGTTACCAACAAGAAGTCCCTAGGAAATTCTCCATTCCAGTTGGTTTATGGCACTGATGATGTTTTTCCTATCCATCTAATTCTCCTTGTGGCCAAATTCTTGCAAGAAGAGTAGGATGAAGAGAATGACATGGAAAGGAGAATGAGTAACTTGGTTGAATTACAGTAGACTAGAGAACAAGGGGTTGAGAAATCAAGAATTCATTAGAAGAAGATCAAAGAAACCTTTGATAGAAAAGCAAAGGTGGACAATTTTCAGGTTGGTGACTAGGTTCTCAAATGGGATGCTTTGAAGGAAAAGAAGGGGAACCATGGTAAATTTGATGCTTTATGGACCAGACTGTTTGTTATTGCTCAAGTTTAGATGAACAATACTTTCATTATGCAAAATTTAGAGGGGAAAGATGTTTTTGATGGCCCAGTCAATGGGAAGTTTTTGAAACTTTACTTCATATGAGGCTTTAAGGCCTTAATATTGTAATAGGTTTTTTCAGTTTTTGTTTTTAAGCAAATAAACTCCATGCCCAATGGAACACTAGGAGATAAGTTTGTTTTGGTCGTTACTAGAAAGGCAGTGGTCTGCAGTTCTTGAAACCTCATAGGGAGGCTTTCATCCCCAGAAGGATCCAGTGTTAGCCCTGAGGTGCAGCGCTGCCATTTTGAAGGCTAAAGGAAGGAAATTGTCTGTTTTTCTGTCATGGAAAGGTCCCCACATAGTCCATCACCCCACTTTCCTCACCCTTCCACTCCCATTCTCATTCAATCATATCCTAACCCAACCCTCACATCTTAACAAAACCCACTTTCGCCTTGGCCCTACGTAAATTAACCCATTTTTACCTCGAAAACCTTACCTTTTCACTCATATGCGCTCTTTGCATGTTTCTTGAGGTCATCCCGTACCTCTGTGTCCCCTCGTTGTCGATCTTCCCACCGATCTGACGGCTTGCACTTCACCCGATCGACAAGTCCTACTCGATCAATCTTTACCATTTGATCACTCTCGCCAGATCTAACAGTTGTTGCGCATATCGTGCAGGCAACAAGTGAGAGTGATACTCGTTGATAAAGGCAGTTTCCTCTCTCTCCTCCACTGCTATGTGGCGTGTGATGAATGGCATCAGGCAGGCTCCAACCTTTACCACTTACCACTCAATGACTGCCCGATAGAAACCATTTCCGCTCAAATGCAACCGCTCCCGGGCATTATCTTTCAAGCACCTCCTCCTCCCGATAGTTGTTTGATCTATTCATTTAGAATCTGATGGCTTAGACTTATTCCACTCCTGCCACGACTTCAAGCCTCATGTGTTCGATCTCCTCCATCCATTTCTCTCGATCCAACGACCCTCATTCACCATCACCATAGTTCACCCTTTGTCGCCTGACCACCATCCTGACTGTTGATCCATCCCATCCAACGACTCATATGCCCCCGTACCGCGCTTTTGATCAGTCACTTGGGGAGGAAAGTTATTGGTTCTATTAGTGTTTGTGACAGTTGGATAGTTGAACTGAAATAATGGAATCAATGGCCGAAAGGGGAAAAACAACAGCACGATGCAGCTGAATAAACAGAAATGATCGTGGAACATCACAACACGTGCGAGCCACCTGACAACGCAGCGAAATGACCAAAATTTGGTTACTGTGTTTAGAAACAAAGCCCCTGTGCTCATGCTTGTCTAATTATGATATCAAGTAGTTAGAAGCCAGAGGGGATAGATTAAGACATCTCGAGCCCGAGAGAGCTTGACAGCATTGTAAAAGCCTATAAAGGGAAGTTAGAAGAAACAAGGGTTCAACTTTTGGAGACTGTGGATACTCTGTTCCTCTCAGTGTCTCATCTTCATTCCAGTAATACAAGCTTCTTTTGTTGTTACATGTTCAATTTCCATCTTCTCCTTTGTTCTAATCTTGCACTTAAATAGGTTATTCATGTTTTCATCTGTGTCTAATGCCAGATAATTGTCATCTTATCTCTGTGTTGATAGATTAAATTTGCAAGATTAATTTACTTTCTTTAGCTAGCCATTCATATATTTTTATGTATGCATCTACTGGTATAGTTAGTATTATCCATTTGTCCATTCAATCTATAAACTATTGAGCATTAGTGGTCTAAAGCCTTGTCAAGTTGAGGGTGTTCATGCATGTCTGGAGTGAAAACAGAGTTGAAACAATCATCAGACTTGATCCAAACCTTAATCCATTCCAATAGTTCAAAGAACAATATTGAAGATTTATATGTTACCAGGCATCTTCGAGCTACAACCTAGGAGAGTTTCTTGGGGTGATAACAAGGCCCACTCAAACTGTATATATATTAACATTCATAAAAATATATGTTAATGTTCATAACTAAATTTGTAATAAAAACAAAATAAATGAACTTGGATAGCGGAGATAAGAACCATTATATCCAACTACTCAAAATAATCCCATTTAATTTAAATAAAGACTAAATTACTATACAACATTTAATTAATTAGAAATTTAAATAAAATATACATTATAAAAATATAAAAATAATAATTTGATATATATATTTTCAATTACACATAAATTAATTATTTAAATAAAATGTAACTCTAATAAATATTTCATTTAATTTAAACAAGTAATTAAATGACAGTAAATTCACATTTAAAATGTAAAAAATTATAAAAATATTTTTTCGGAATATCATTAAATAAAATATCATCCTAAATATAAAAGTTTACCATAGTATTTCCTATTAGTTGAAGAGCCTATCAAGTGAATATGAATGATTTAGTCTTAAAATGTTGTACACAGAGAAGGAGAAAGAACATTAAAATTCGAAGAACCTAACATTTCTAGTATGCATGTGAAATATTTTTTTTAAATGATTAAAGTATGCAGATTTCCAGAGTAAGAATTTATATTTTATTTCTATTTTACATTTATTATATAGAATATTTTAACAGTGTGTGAATTTAATTTTAATATAAAGATAAATATAATTATTAATATATTTTCATTTTTTTTAATAATGTGAGTTCGGAAATGATTGACATGTTTGAATTGTGATTTGAGTAGTTCTATCTAAGGGCATTTAAGCCATCAAAATCACTCTCACTCAGGGATCTTTGAGGTTGGGCTTGGGCCACACCAACTTTTAGTATGGCTGGATCACCATGGAGTGCCTTAACAAAACATCATCTGCTATATATTTTCAAATAATTATCATCTATATTGGAACAACATTTCTTAATTTTTTGTTTTTTTGAAATAAAAAATAAGTGGAAGAGTGAGATTTAATAAAGAGGGTATATGTTTCATAGTCTTCACATATAAAGTAATTAGATTAAACTTTAACCCCAATATTGGTAGTTAATCAATTTTTTTTTTATTTTTTTTTTTATTGCAATTATTCTAGTAATAATACATGGTTTTGATGTAAAAAATAAAATTAAAAAATAAGATTAAAGTGGAATGAAACTATTCTTATGAAAAAAAAAGATTGATAAAAATCAAAGAGATTAGAGCTATTGACATTAATCAACCATTTAAATTATTGAAATATTTAGCGTTTTTCTAAGTTTGACAACAATGAGGCTACATCATGGTCATGATAAAGGCAGTTTCCTCTCTCTCCTCCACTGCTACGTGGTGTGTGATGAATGGCATCAGGCGAGCTCCAACCTTTACCACTTACTGCTCGATGACTGCCCGATAGAAACCATTTTCGCTCAAATGCAACCGCTCCCGGGCATTATCTTTCGAGCACCTCCTCCTCCAGATAGTTGTTTGATCTATTCATTTAGAATATGATGGCTTAGACTTATTCCGCTCCTGCCACGACTTCAGGCCTCATGTGTTCGATCTCCTCCATCCATTTCTCTCGATCCAATGACCCTCATTCACCATCACCATATTTCACCCTTTGCCGCCTGACCACCATCCTGACTGTTGATCCATCCCATCCAACGACTCATATGCCCCCGTACCCGGCTTTTGATCAGTCAATCGGGGAGGAAAGTTATTGGCTCTATCAGTGTTTGTGACAGTCGGACAGTTGAACTGAAATAACGGAATCAATGGCCGAAAGGGGAAAAACAACAGCACGATGCAGCCGAATTAACAAAAATGATCGTGGAACATCACAACACGTGCCAGCCACCTGACAACGTGGTGAAATGACCTGAATTTGGTTACTGTGTTTGTTAGAAACAGAGCCCCTGTGCTCATGCTTGTCTAATTATGATATCAAGTAGTTAGAAGCCAGAGGGGATAGATTAAGACATCTCGAGCCCCAGAGAGCCTGACAGCATTGTAAAAGCCTATAAAGGGCAGTTAGAAGAAACAAGGGTTCAACTTTTGGAGACTGTGGATACTCTGTTCCTCTCAGTGTCTCATCTTAATTCCAGTAATACAAGCTTCTTTTGCTGTTACATGTTCAATTTCCATCTTCTCCTCTGTTCTAAGCTTGCACTTGAATAGGTTATTCATGTTGTCATCTGTGTCTAATGCCAGATAATTGTCATCTTATCTCTGTGTTGATAAATTAAATTTGCAAGCTTAATTTACTTTCTTTAGCTAGCCATTCATATATTTTTATGTATGCATCTGCTGGTACAGTTAGTATTCTCGATCTGTCCATTCAATCTATAAACTATTGAGCATTAATGGTCTAAAGCCTTGTCAAGTTGAGGGTGTTCATGCATGTTTAGAGTGAAAACAAACTTGAAACAGTCATCTGACTTGATCCAAACCTTTATCCATTCCAATAGTTCAGAGAACAATATTGAAGATTTATATGTTACTAGGCATCTCCGAGCTACAACCTAGGTGAGTTTCCTGGAGTGATAACTTGGCCCACTCAAACTGTATATATATTAACATTCATAAAAATATAGGTTAATGTTCATAACTAAATTTGTAATAAAAACAAAATAAATGAACTTGGATAGGGAGATAAGAACCATTATATCCAACTACTCAAAATAATCCCATTTAATTTAAATAAAGACTAAATTACTATACAACATTTAATTAATTAGAAATTTAAATAAAATATACATTATAAAAATATAAAAATAATAATTTGATATATATATTTTCAATTACACATAAATTAATTATTTAAATAAAATGTAACTCTAATAAAATATTTCATTTAATTTAAACAAGTAATTAAGTGGCATTAAATTCACATTTAAAATGTAAAAAATTATAAAAATATTTTTTCGGAATATCACTAAATAAAATATCATCCTAAATATAAAAGTTTACAATAGTATTTCCAATTAGTTGAAAAACCTATCAAGTGAATATGAATGATTTAGTCTTAAAATGTTGTACACAGAGAAGGAGAAAGAACATTAAAATTCGAAGAACCTAACATTTCTAGTATGCATGTGAAATATATTTTTTTGAATGATTAAAGTATGCAGATTTCCAGAGTAAGAATTTATATTTTATTTCTATTTTACATTTACTATATAGAATATTTTAATAGTGTGTGAATTTAATTTTAATATAAAGATAAATATAATTAGTAATATATTTTCATTTTTTTTAATAATGTGAGTTCGGAAATGATTTATATGTTTAAATTGTGGTTTGAGTAGTTCTATCCAGGGGTATTTAAGCCATCAAAATTACTCTTACTCAGGGATCTTTGAGGCTGGGCTTGGGCCACACCAACTCTTAGTATGGCTAGATCACTATGGAGTGCCTTAACAAAACATCATTTGCTCTAGCCTGGTAGGCTATATATTTTCAAATAATTACCATTTATATTGGAACAACATTTCTTAATTTTTTGTTTTTTTGAAATAAAAAGTAAGTGGAAGAGTGAGATTTAATAAAGAGGGTATATGCTTCATAGTCTTCACATATAAAGTAATTAGATTAAACTTTAACCTCAATCTTGGTAGTTAATCAGTTTTTCTTTTATTTTTTTGTTGCGACTATTTTAGTAATAATACACGGTTTTGATGTAAAAAATAAAATTAAAAAATAAGGTTAAAGTGGAATGAAACCATTCTTATGAAAAAATAAGATTGATAAAAATCAAAGAGATTAGACCTATTGACATTAACCAACCATTTAAATTATTGAAATATTTAGTGTTTTTGTAAGTTTGACAACAATAAGGCTATATCACGGTCATGTCCAAAAATAACATTTGAATAGGGCAATGAATTGAACTGGTGACTTAACATTTAGGAGTGCCTTAAGATCACCATCTATCCAAAACCCATGGACTGCATAGTTGTATAGTTAATAATAAAAGATAAAATCTATTATAAAATTATTTGTAACTAATAAATTAACATGTTTGTTTGAAAATATGTAAACTTGCATACTCATATAAACTAAATGGTTGGTAAAATATGATAGTTATAAATTCACAGTAAATAATGATACACTTATTTCATAATACAGTTCACATTGCCAAGATTAGAAAAATCATAAAAATTAATTAAATTATAACTTTATCTTAAAATATTATTATTATAGGTTATAAACAAATTAATATATGAATTAAACATACATCTATTGATATATTTACACATTTAAGAAAACATAAATAAGATTCGTAACTATAGAGATTCACTCTCCACTTTATCATGGAGATTCTTAATTTATAAATAAGTTTTGTTACAAAACCATGTGCCAATACCATGGCTTATCAATACCACATGAACAAAAAACAAAGCTCATTTCATATGGCATTTTCCTTATAATTAATCAATTTAATTAAAAGGATAAAAATGAAATAAATATTTCCAAATAAATCTCAACATTTGTATTGTGACTACTAATGAATTTAAATCCCTATCATCCACCTAATAATTATTAATAATTAAATTATTTTTTTTCCAAACCCTATTCTAAAATGAATACAACTAAAAACATAATAAACAATTTTTTTTTATACATGACCACAACAATATAGTCTACTAAAAACAATTACACTGCCAAAAATATATGAATATCTCCTTTATTAAAAAACAGGGCCACAAAAATATAGTCCACTAGAAACAGCTACAAGCAAAGAATATATGGATTTCACATCAATTCATGACCATCAACTGTCTCAAAGGTTGATTACCTTACATTTTCAGCGAGAAAAAATCGTCTGTTTTGTATTATGTTAAAAGTAGTGCATAATTATGAAGGACAAATAGTGCTCATAAATCTTGTGGTTTCCACAACATGACTACATGGGGTAGAAAAATTTCTACAGCCGTACAACTGAATTGTAAATTACAATATACAACAATAGTGGAGCTAAGTTCTCTCTATCATAATTGCAAATTTATCACAAAAATTCCAAGAGATGCTATAAGCTTCTGGAAATGTCTCAAGATATTTACATATTGTAAAAATAATTGCCATACAATAGTCATTCCACATGTGTTTTCTTTGCAGTATCTAGTACAAAATTTTAAACAAAAACAAGAAGAAACATGCCTGTTTTGAACTTATCTGTGTTGGAGTACTGCCTTCTTTATATGGTCTTCGGAGACCTATCCTGGTAGCTTTAGCCTTTCTACTTTTGTCTCGTCTTCTCCCATTTTGATCATGATGTACATATCTTCTTCTGCAGCTATAATTCCTTTCTTCGATAAATCATCTGCTATTTTGTTATGTGTCTTGTTGATGTGCTGAATGGGTGGGCTCCATATGTTTTTTATCCGTCTCATCCAACCTTGTAGGGAGGCCTATTGGATATTGTGCTTTCCATTTACATGATCTATTAAACATTTGGAGTCCCCAAAAATTTGTACTCAAGGGAAATCTAAAAAATTAATAAACCATAATAAGCCCCAAAGAGCTACAACTTTTGCCTTTATGCTTGTTTCTTCTCCCCCATACCAGTGTACATGGAATTCTTCTTCTTCTGACATCCTTAAGTAAAAACCGCCTCGACATCTTCCTCCTTGAGCTGCCCTGTCAAAAAAACCCATTGGGTAATTGTGGATCTGAAAGTTTTCCTTCTTTTTTTTTTCTTGCTATCTACATTCTATTATGCTAAAACCCACTGCTCTATGAGGTCATAAATTTTGTCTTCCCCTTCTCTAAATGAATAAAACATTAGTTGGTTCCTTCTTTTCCAAATTTCCGAGAAAACAACCAAAGTGAGCAACCTCCTACATTTACTTTGATTGCCCCACCATTTTAAGCATTCCTCTATTGAGGTAAACTGAATAAAGGGAATCTGTAGTTTACTGGTGAAATGTTTCCAGATGTTAACAGATTCGTGACAATGTAGAAAAAGGTGTTCATTATCCTCTGAATTTTGCCTCCAAAGATAGCATATCCCTGGACCATGGTGGTTCTTCTTTTGTAAGTTTGACCATGTGAGATTCTTGTTTCACCACATTAGCCAATGAAAAACTACAATTTTTATCGGGATATTAATTTTCCAGAAGCTACAAAACCAACAGTCTTCTATATTCTAAATTTCCTTCTAGCAAATTTTGAGATAACAGACTGCCACCTCTACTTCTCCTTTAATCTTCTTTTTTCTAGCCCATGCAATACAATCCCCTTTTCTATCATAACATAACCCTGCCTCCTTTAGGGTTTTGACAAACTGTAGCCACTGCTGTTTATATTAGTTAGCAATATTCAGTTGGGAGGAGTCTAGCCAAATTGGAATGCTTCCATTCCAAGCACTGATTAGCTGATTGAGAACAAAAATGCCTCTTCTGTTCAGATGCTAAATCAGTTCCACTGTCCCTAGTGGCCTCTCACCTTCTCCTATAATGCAATCTTTTCCTAGCACGATTCTGTTGCCCGATCCAAATAACCATCAGATATTTTGAAATAGAATATTCTTGACCCTTCTAAAACTGTTCCAAATATGTGATCCACCTTTTTCCCCTATCACTCCTTGTCTTAACCAGAAGAAAAACTCCTTATTCATCATGTATTTAGATTGAATCAACTTCCCCCATATGCCTTTATTGTTAATTCCTCTCCATAATGACTTTAAAATAAGAGCCCATCCAAAACTTGAAATTTAGAACACCCCACCCTCCCAAAATTTTGGGTATGGTGATCTTTTCTAGCTTCACTAGATGATATTTGCACTTCCCATTTGCTCCAGACCATATATAGTTTGTCATTACTCTATTCAGAAGACTAATGATCATTTGAGGAATGTGAAATAAGTGTGCCTGGTAAATCCCTAGCTGAGTAAGAATTGACTGAGTGAGAATGATATGTCCTCCCACAGATAAACATCTGTGTTCCCATCTCTTAATCTTCGTATAAAATCTTTCCACCAACCACATCCAATCTGCATTTTTATAACTTCTTGGTTTTAATCGATACCCCAAATACTTCATGCCCTCGTCTATGATTTCTGCACTAACCCCAAAGTAGTTCTTGATATATGTGATATCATCATGGTTACAAGAGCCATATAGAATAATGGACTTCTATTTATTTTGAAATAGTCCCATGGCTATCCCAAACTTTTTTATGATTTGGGAAAGACGAAACCATTTAATCCTGTTTATCATCCCCATCAACAAAATATCATCTACGAAAAAACAATGTGAAACGGAAACACAATTGCTAATTTCCAGTGCTTCAAATTCTCCAATGGACACAACTTTTTTAATTTTTAAACTTAATATGTCCATTGCTAGGATAAAAATAAGAGGGGATAAAACACATTCTTGTCTCAGTGCTCTACCAGCAACAAATTTTTTGATGGGAATCCATTGATTATTACTGCATAGTGAACTGAAGACACACACCCCATGATCCATTCAGTCATATTTGGGTTATGCCAATTTTTAATAATACCATTCTTAGGTATCCCCAATCTAAGCAATCATAAGCTTTTTTTAGGTCAACCTTCATCACCGCTGCATTCATATTTTTTGAATTAATACTGTGCATACATTCCTGTGCAACTGCCACTGCATCATGGATAATTCCATTATTTAAAAAACCATATTGCTAAGGGGAGATGAATTTAGATAGAGTAGACTTCAATCTGTTGGCTATGATCTTAGAGATAATTTTATATGTTATATTACACAGTGATATTGGACGATAGTCCGCAAAGGTTTCTATCTCAAATTTCTTTGGGATAAGGTAGATATATGTGGAATTGAGATGAGGATGAATGAAGCCTTTTTTCCTGGATTCCTCCACCATTTGTATCAGATCCTCCTGAAATATGTATATGAAATGAGAAAAAAATTCTACTGTCCATCCATGTGGACCTAGACTCTTATCTCCTTTCATTGATTTTATTGCTTGGATTAGTTCCTCCTCCTTAACCTCCTTAATCAACTCCACATTGTCCTCGACATTAAAAATTTGAGGGTATTCTTCAATAGCCCACAACTGAGCATTTGTATCCTCCATTTCCACTCTGTTATATGCATCCTTAAAATATGAAACCGCAAGGTCAGAAATATCAAATTGCTTGTTATGATTGTTCCCTTCACCACCCTTTATCTGCCAAATTGAATTTTGTTTTCTCATGTGGTTTGAAAAATGATGAAAAAGCTTGGTATTTTTATCTCCTTGATCCATATTGCTCTGCGTTTCAACCTCCAGGTTTCTTCCCAAATGTGAAATATTTTCTTTTTTTCTAGTTCTAGAGTGTGAATTTTTTCCATAACTACAGGGGGAAGGATATGAGTAATCATTTGGTTTTGTAGGGATTTTAGTTCCTCCTTAATAATAGCAAAATCCCTCCTCAGTTACGGCTTCTTTCTCATTTCCCATTTTTTAACCTCTGCTTTAAGGAATCAAATCCTGTTTATAAAACTTTCTGAGCTAGAAAAACCCTCCTCTGTACTTCTTTTTTCCTTCTAGAGTTTTCGGATAAAGGAATCAAAACTTGAGTCTTCTAGCCAAATTCGATTGAACTTGAAAGGAAATCCATATCTTGTATCAAAATTACGCCAAAAAAAGTGATTGGCCGATGGTCTGATACGAAGTTTTATATAATAGAAGATCTGACATCCTCCAGTTTTCCTTGTAGAATTTCCTGCAAATTCTCTACAAATCTACCTCTGAGATCTATGTAGAAAATCTAATTGTAGATTGACTCGATAATGCAATATACCAAAGAAAAATACTATAATCCACTTCTACTATCAAACTTGCAGAAGCTTAAAGATAGAGCAAGAATCAAGTTGAACACATATAACAAGAGCAAGAAGAATCAATGCACATGAAAAACATAAAATACTCAGGGGAAAGCCTCAGCTAAAAACCCCACTATCTGTATTATCATACAAGGTGGAAATACGTTGAGATTATACAAAGCCTTAGCTCTCACAGCTAGCCAACTCTCAGTACAATCCTCCTGGATGCTTATAAGCAAACAAGGCTTCTCATAAACCTTCTCCTCTGCCCTCCAAGCCTCCTATTTTGTTGCGCAGTTTCTCCTGGGTGATCCTCCTGTTACCAAGTGTAACACTGATCCCTCACACTGATCTCACACCCTGTAAAACTGCACAATCCTCAAGGAACTGATTCCTTCTGCACCAATGTGTTTTCTTTATAGGAAAACTCATGCAACTAATAGTAACATGTCCTTGACATTTAGCTCAACTGGGTCTTTCTTTGAATAAACATGCATGAGTTTCTGATGAGAGAATCTTCAGTTATCTGGAGTACACTAGTTGGATGCATGCATGCATTAACTGACTGAACTCACAATTAGTTCCTCAAACAGTTTGGAACTAATTTAATTGGACTTAACTCAGTAAACTAAGCTAACTAATTACAACTCAAATATAACTCAATCTTATCTCCTTAATTAAGGGTTAATCTCCTTAATTTAAGGGATAACTATTGCATGACTTCACAAAGACTTATAACTTGAATTTCTCCAACTAATTAATCCATAATGAATTAATTAATTATTTTTCAAGAAGCTGGTGAGACTAAATTCGAATTTTAATTCACAATTTTAATTCAATGTCAAATTAAAATTGGAATATTCTGGATTCTATTTTTTACATTTCTTATTGCTATTTTCAACATCCCTATCATGTTTTCTTGAACAAAAAATCTATCAAGTCTTTTGGTTATATATTTATTACCACTTCTTCCATTATCCCAAGTGGGAGCTATTTTCGGAGGGCATACCTCTGTTAAGTTGTGTGTAAGGATGATTTCTCTTAACTTCCGTGCCATTTTATCTGCGACCCTAAATTGTCCCTGTAGTTGTTCTATGTCTAAGGTACAATTTAGATCCCCTACCAAAATCAGAGAGGGAGCATTTAGAATCCTTGATACCTCCACTGTATCCCAAAACCTTTCCCTCTCTTTATAGGGGGCATACACATTGAGAATATGTAATCTTCTGGGGATATCTATGATATGCTCAGTGAGAAGGATACCCACTGTACATGAAAAATCCTTTAGGTTTTCCGATCTTGGGTCCCACAAAATAGCAAGTCCACCAGATCTACCATTGGCATCAGTTTCCACTATATACCATTTGGGAAACATCCTCCTGAAGTAATCAATTGATTTGGAAGCAGTGTGCATTGTTTCTTGGATGAGAATTATACTAAATTTAGAAAACATAAAAATATCTCTTAGAGCGAGGAATTTTGGATGGGCCCCCAAACCCCTTATATTCAATCATAGGATTGAGTTCATTTGAGCCTATTGGAGGGCATGCAAGCTCTAAGTGCCCTGGGAGAGATAGGAGATGAGATGGGAACATCAATGAGAGATGGTGAATTTGTCAGTGTAGTATGTGTTTGATGAGGGCGACCTCTAAAATGTCTATTGCCCCTGTTGGTTTTACGCCTCACAGTAATATTTCTTGCAGCTGTTGGGTTGATTATAGGTGACCCAGAACCCTTAGGCTTACGTATTAAAAGCGATTTAAGGTCAAGAGTTTTCCTCTAAAGTAGGAAATCAAGGTCACTGTCAAAAGAGTTATTTGGAGAGGCTTCCACAGAGAAATGAGCAGGTTCCTTTTCTTTGTCTTTTGAAGAATTTGGTTCCGTCGCTGGAGAATTAAGCCTTTGGGATTGTGTGTATGTAGCATATGAAGTTGAGGGGATGTCTATGATAGAATAATGCGACTGTAGTGGCATATGAGGAAAGAATAGTGAAGAAAACAATTAGGGATTTTCTCCAAAATTTGAGTCAACAACTAGATGAGAATCAGACTGCTCTGACAGCAGGGATGAAGAATGAATTTGAATAGGAACAAGTTCAAAAGTCTTTTTTATAACTGTGGGAGAAGGTTAAGAAAATATCTGATTTGAACGACTAGAATTACCTAAGCCCGAAGATTTTCTTTTGGAATTGTTGGCATAGCCAGGACGAGGCGAAAATCACTCTGACTTGTTTTCCTTGGTGACCCCCTTTGTGCTCCCATGATGACCAAATTTCCCCCCTTGCTTTGGGGCAATTTGTAATTAGGTGACTAGTTTGGTGTCAGTTGAGGCATCAGAATGGAATTCCCCAGAAATCTAAACGTTGAGTGAGGTTGATATTTTCCCATTTTAGTTCAATGTGATCCGGGAAATCCTCACCAAAGTCTTTTTCTATTAGGACCCATGCTATTCTCTTATCCTGAGCTCCCAGACAACGAGGATCGATGTAAACGAATTTACCGATGACATTTTTGATATGAGTAAAAACATCCTTGGTCCAAAATTTTAAAGGCAGTGAGTTTGTTCTTTGGCGTTTGTTTCAAGGGATTGAAACCGACATACCAATCGTACATTGCCAAGAAGCCCCGATCCTTTACCCATGGCCTTCCTACGATTTTTCTAAGGTCTTCTTCACTCAAGAAGTGAAAGCTATACCAACCTCCCATGAGCTTCACCATTGTAGGAACATAGCCCAACAATATTTTCCACTTTTTGGCCAGCCACTGCCTCATCTCTCCTTCGTCAATTTCAGAAAAGTACCACCTTCCGACTAACACTCTCTTCTGAAGACTCATAATACGATTGAGAAGCACATTGTGACCAAATGAGAGAATAGGCACAGTGGCATAAATTTTTATCGGACGATGTTTTCTACCACCCTTCCCTTTGCCACCTTTCTTCCTCCCCCATTATTATTTCGTGGCATCATACCAGGTTCCAACCATGAGTTACGTCCATCCCACAAGGTTGTCAGCTGAGGGGAAAGTGCCACCTGCCTTATCATATTTTGGTTCGCGTGGCGATGTGACTCAGTCGCCACTATGGCTTGAATAAATGCTTCATGAAGGGAAGTGTCAGATTCAAATGGGTTCATCCGCCTACATGTATTACAGAGGAGTCCTTTCAACTTAAAATGCCTTCCCAGCTATCTATGCAACAAGTAAGCAATAAACGATGGGACCCACGTATCACCCCTCCTCATATTCACCACTCTTGGGAAAGACTGCGGCACCAGGGATATAATTGTCCAGCCAGATACATTCCCACAGGAATATTTCCCATGCCAACTGCAGGGAATGTCATGCCAACAATAAAGTATCTCCTGACCTCCAGCAGGCACCTCAGCACCCACGCCTAAACATACCTGGAATTTTCCGATTAAAAGGGAGTTAAACGCTGCCAAATCAGCCACCATCTTTTAGAAATCTCCCAGCTATCCTCATTGTCCTTGAAACAATAAAGATACACTTACAAGTAGCGGGGCATACCTCAGGCGAAAGGGACTGAGACTCTGAGAGTGGACACCTGTCAGCGCTCCAACCAAAGCCAGCTAATGGGAAACAAATTCATATATTAATAAAATGATTTGAATATAACCCAGAAAAGCTATTAATCAGAATTCGATATAAAATCCTCCTAGAAAAACAGGTGAACCCAAAACCACTGTCAAAGGCGGTTTTAGACCTCTGGTCCCTCACAACAGTGGATACAGTAAGGAGTCATCTAACTAGGCGGAAGAATTCCCTGGATGGCTAAAAGTGGCGAGAATCTAGGCAAAAGAATTTCAAAAAAGCTTGTAGAGTTAGTGTTTGAATCGTGTTTTTGATGGTGGAAATGAATTCAACATCATCAAAAACATCTAAGATACCTAAAATTTTGAAGTTTAACAATTATAACTTGGATTTACAAAAATCTTTGTCGGATTTTCTCTAAATATCACTGGAATTTCCATAACTTTTCGGGAAACACCTGCACCTTGTTAGCCTACATGGATATAGTAACATCAGTGGCAAAACCACCACTTGAAACCTATTCTAATAGGGACGAACTTGCAAGGTTGAGAAACAGAGAATATATTATTTCAAACAAACCACCATCGTCCCAAGGTCTGAGAAAGGGGTCCAATAGGAAAGAGTTATTTAAACGATGGGCACTCAAAACGCATTTGGGCTCTGGAAAGAGGTTAGGCCTTCATAAGACCGTTTTTCAGGAAGGAAGAAAGTGGACTTAACAGGAAAACTTCCTATAGTCGACAATTTACAGTTTTTAAAGAGATAATCGATAAATGCCCTAATAAAATCTTTAAAACCAACTACCAGAGCAATTCAAAGGGAAAAACATAAGAATGCAATTTTTTCACTGAAATTCTCTACAGGATTTTACCCAAATATCTACAAAACACCCTAGTTAAAATAGAAACCCCTTTTTCAATCATCCCCAGCCCTGAAAAACAACATTTCCTGTTATTTAAAGCTTTAAATCGCAAGGGGACATGCCTTTTCCTTGTTGCGCTGCAACATTTTAGGATTCAGGTTCGAATCTGGTCATGTAGAGCAAAAATACCTTCTGGAGGGCGCTGGTTTAAACCCTTCTTCGTCCCTTTTGACCCTTTCATCCCTTTGTGTTGAAGCATGAAGAGGTATTTTGGACAATGTTAGGTGAGATGGGCAGCATACCAGGAGCCCGCCACCTCACCAAGGAAACTGATATCAGTGGCGAAGCTATAGGGTTTACGTCAGAAATTGCTTTCCTTATGACTGCCCGAGCGCAGGGAGCAAGCCCATTTGACGAGCTTTGTCTCGGCTCTAAAATTGAAGTTCAGGAACCATACGTCGAAAAGAGAAACGATTCCGCATCCGTTATCCCGCCACGAGTGCCTTCCTCTAGCCCATTTGACGAGCTTTGTCTCGGCTCTGAATTTGAAATTCAGGAACCATACGTCGAAGATAGCAGCGATTATGCATCCGTTATCCCACCACCCTTTGGAAACTCTTCGATTACCTTACATTTTCATTATTCAACTATTTTAATGTTAGAGATTTTTGTTTATATATATATATATATATAAAATTAATTTTATTTAAAATTTAAGAGATAGGTGTCCATCTTCCCTATATCCAAGGGACCATAGACAAGATTGCTCGGATCCTCAGAAGGTTTGATATTCCCTCAACCTTCAGGCCCCTCAGAACCATTCGTAATTCCCTTCGGTCGGTGAAAGGTCCTGTTAACCCTATAGACATGAAGGGTGTTTATTTGATTCCTTGCTCATGTGGGACACCTTATATAGGGGAAACAGGGCGCTCCATCCAGCAGAGAATTTGCGAACATGCTGCTGACCTAAGACATGGGAGAACAAAGTCTTCTGCCTTAACAGAGCATGTGGACAAGACAAGGCATCATGTCTGTATAGAGGAGGCCAAGGTTTTAGCCAAGGTGGCTCAGTTCCATCATCGTAAGTTAAGGGAAGCTTTAGAAATTGAAAGAAGGCCTAACAATCTCAACAAAGATGATGGATGGAAAGTAAGTAGATGTTGGATCCCTGCCCTGTCTTCTTAGTGTATCTTCCTTCCCCCCTGCCCCTTTGTTCATCTGGGGTGATTTCAGGGTTCCCCCTGATGCCTTCTGTTTCTTCCCTTTCCTCCTTGATCTAGGGTTTCCTTGGGATTTTCTCCTGTCCTTTGCCTCCTATTTCTCCTCCTATTTCTTTTTGTCGCTCTTCTAGGCTAGTTTCTTTCCTTAGTGTTCGTTAAATATAACCTCCTCTTTTTTATATAGATATATAGTGGCAATTTTATATTCTCCTTTTTAATTTATGATTATTATCATTAATATTATCATTCTTCTTAATTTTAGATTTACATTTTATTTCCTCTAGATATATATATATATTATTCTATTTGATTTTATTTAGTGGTATGATTTTTTCAGTGATGGAGACCTTACCTGCTTTGTCATTTAATTATTTAATGTATACATAAAGTTATTATTATTAGCATAGTTAAGTATTACTTATTCTTGAGTCTAATTCTTTTTATTTGTATTTACATTTATATTTTTACTTTTATCTTTATTATATTATTATTGTACTTAATTACCTCTTTAACTAACGATATAAAGTATGGTATGATATTCCTCTCTTAAAACAATTTTGCATTCTTAGTTTAACAAAAATAATATATATAAATAT
>APFE031353629.1:0-12026 GCA_000404065.3 Pinus taeda
TATTGATTAAAATAAAATAAATTATATATGATAATGATGATGATAATAATGATTAATGTTCACTAAGATTAATATAGTTTATGGGATTTTAAGAAGGCAAAATATTAATAGGAATGTTTTAACATCTTATTTCTATGTTAGGAAAGAAGTGAGATAAGTATTCCTAGACCACCATAGTTATTTGTTTTCACCATAACTTTTAAGATTATCATTATTAAAATATAAGATGTTATTTTAAATGATTATAATAAATTATAATACCACACATTCAATTTTGCTTTGACTTGCCTATTAGATTGTCTTTAACAAAAAAATTATACAGGGCAGTACAAGATTCGAACCCAAGATCTTTGGTTTGGTGAGATTTCATTCCATGACCATCGCCGCTTGAGCTACCCCATTTCCTTCTTTTTCTTCTTCTTTTTCTTCTTCTTTTCTTTTCTTTTCTTCATTATTCTTCTTCTTCTTCTTTCTTTTTTTCCACGAATTATCATTTTTTTCTTTCTTTCCATATTTTCAATTTAAGATAGTTATATACATATATAATATACTATGTTAATATAAACAATATTAATTCAATCATATTTCTTATTTTTGGTGATACATTCAACAATACAATATTTTATTAGCTTGTTTATTTTGTGCTTTGTTGTTTAAATTATCTTTAATTTAATTACGCTATATCTTGAGCTAAGCGCTCATGCAACCCTTTTATTAGTCCAATTAAAATTTCATCTATTAATGTACTTTCGTTATAATATTTTTAAGATCTATTATGTATCATAATCAGTTGACTCATAAAGTTAACTATATTAATTGACTTCAAATATAGTTATTTATTATTTTAATTGTTTTATAAAATTTAATATTATTTATATGTTTCAACAACATAATTATTTTTATTTATTGAATGTGTATAATACAATACTTAATAATAGTCATTGTGTCAATAATAAAATCATTTTTCATACGATTAAAATTAATTTAATATCTAAATTCACTCTCATTAAAGATAAAATAAATAGTATGATAAGAGGATAATAATGACTAATGTTCCCCAAGATTAATATACGTTTAAGGGATCTACCAGAGGTAAATCACTAATTAGCGAATGTTTTAACATTTTATTTCTATGTTAGGAAAGAAGTGAGATAAGTATTCCTAGACCACCATAGTTTTATTGACTTAAAAGGTAAAGAAGGTTGGTAGTGTGAAGGAATGTTGATAGTATGACAAGTACTTTGAGAATTAAAATGAATGTCAATATATCATGGACAATCTAAGAGAGTGTTTTTTATTTTCAACCCTCGTAATATGACATAGGTGATCGACACTTTCATCCCATGGTGTTTTGGTAATTGACCAACACCCAATTTTTTTACGAAGTTCATGAGAATTAGTTCTTATCTTAGCAATGATCATTTTGCGTTTTGGGAATTGACCAACACCCAATTTTATTATGAAGCTCATGAACATTAGTTCTTATCTTAGCAATGCTTATTTTCTTTGTGACACTAGTCAAGATAGAAATATATTTTTGATTTTCTAAATTGAGGTTAATCACCTCCTTCTATGTTCTGTGCTAAGAGAGTTGCACTGAACATAATATTTATTGTTTATATATGTTTACATGTCTATATATATGTTTAAATTCAAAACCTAAACAACTAATTCAGCGTTGTAAGTCGCGCCTAAATCACCATTACTAATGAAATTGGTTGCACTAAAGTTTTGCATAGCTCTTTGTAATTGGTTGCACTAAAGTTTCTTGTATCTTTAAGTTTTAACCACATTTTCCTAATTTAGTTGAACTCCAATGTTTGTAGTTGGTTGCACTGAAGTTTCTGGTAGTTCTAACTACTTTTTCATAAGTTAGTTGAAGTCCAATGTTTGCAAATGTGATAACCTCTCTTCTTCTTGATCAATAAACAACATAAACATTTATCTACCATCTTGTACACTGGAAAATAACTAAAATTACAAAAATTACAAAGACTATAGGTACAACTGAATTGATAGCTGTAATTTCATACAGAAGAGGAACACCAATATAATGTAGTTTTCCATGAGCGATTGCTGCATCATGGATCTTTTTTTCTGTTGACAGAGTGAGCTTATCTAAGCTTTGAGCAATTGTTTGGTCATTTTCTGCTAAAGTCTTCACACTGTCATTCAGACAGACAGTATTATAGTCTTGTTTCTGCAAAAATCTACCAACCATGAGTTTTAACTCAGAGCATGCAGTGTCAATAGAATCAAATCTGGTTTTAAGATGCTTTTCAAGGCTAGACAGGGCCAGATTTGTCCAATTTGTAGCAGCTATGGAGTCTTTGGCTGCTAAAGAAGGGTCATCAGGATGAGATGGAAGGACTCTGTACATTTTCCCATCCTGACCTCGAATGACAAAATTCTTCCATGGAGGGAATTCTGTATCAGTCTCGAAGATTGAACCATCAAGGAGTTCCCACTTGTGCTTATTAGGGGTTCCAGTTCTGATCATGTTTACATGGAACTGAGAGCAAATATGTCTTACTAATTCTTCCCCTTGTTCTCTGACTGCGATCAAAGATCTTGGAACATTTGGCGTGGCCATCATACTTTGGATCTTTGACTCAAAAACAGGAGCTTTTAAAGGAGGAGGAATGACAACAGGATTTTCTTGCATCTTTTCTTCTACAAATTTTTTGGAATCTTTGATTCGTTTCTACTTGGCTTGGTTTCTGAATTGTTTCATCAGAGATTCCTCTATTATATTTGCAGAAGGATAATACCATTCATAGAATGATATCCATTGATTATTTGCCTTCATCCATTCTTTCCATTTATCCACATTCTGTTTATTAAAAGTAGCCCTGTCTTTCTTTTCCAGAAGTCTGACTTCTTGTATATACAAATGTTCTTTTTCATGGGTGAACATATCCCAGTTGAACATTTTCTTTTTCCAGGAATCTTCTGGATCATAAGGGCCAATCCCTTTGAAGATTTTCAGGAAAGCTATTATTTCTGAATCCGAAGGGATCTCAACATGCTTTGGAATTTTGTCTATAGGATTTCTCCTATATGAGGGAATGGGCAAATCATCAACATAACCAAGACCTCTGGAAGAAGAGCTAGAAACTGTATGTACAAGAAGTTCTTCTTGGGGATTGAAAATGTGACACGTTTATAACTTTCTTCGGATGAGTCAGATGACGGAATGAACTTTATCATATTGATCCTTTTTGAAGAATCCCCATGCGATGTAGGTGGATTTGAAGAAAATTGACAAAATGTCTTTGAACAGTGGAGGTGGTCACAAACAGAACTGAAAATTGAATTTTCAGGTGGCTGAGTAAACAATTTTTTGAGTGACTCGAAAACAGCAAGATCAATTACAATTTGTCGTTGTGGTTGAGACTGTACTAGATGCAATTGATTAGTTTCTGTAGTAGGAATTGTAGAGATAGAGGGTCTACCACTCTCAACTGTGTGATCGGTGAAAGTCCAAATAAGCAAGAGTTAGAAACTTGTTTCCATTCAAACTATCACAAGATATCTTATTGTTGCTAAAAACTAGTAATTTTACAGATAAATTATTATATGACACATTGAATACAGTTAAACCTGTCAGAAGTGACCCGAGGAAACTGCCCTGTAAGTTTACTATTGTCAAGTCGAAGATGTGTTAGTCGTTTTAGGGTTGTTAACTTTGCTAATTTTTTTCCTGTAAAGGCATTAAAATAAAGTTCCAATACAATTAAGGATATTTGACGTATTAATCTTGGGATCTCTCCAGTAACGTTGTTTTCACCCTAGCTAAAGATATCGAAGATCCTTCAACTGTCCAAATGGAGTTGGAATGCTTCCACGCAAAGAATTGTCTTGCAAATCAAAATGCATCAAAGACTCCACGTTCCAAACTACTAATTTTACCAGTGTTCACTGCGGCATTCATTGAGGCCACTGCTAAAACAAAAACTTTAAGAGCCTTATCCTACATTTGGCGCATTTCTGAATTAGATCTGGAATGAAAAATGGAAATTTCAACGTAAAATGGCTAAATAATTCTTTCACCAAAAATAAGTTCTCGGGTGTAAATTTTCAGGTAATCCTTATGGAAATAAATATTTCACCAAGCTAAATACATTTTCTCGCCAAAAGAAAATTACACCACTAAAATTTAAAGGCTAACAAATTATCTGCAAATAATGCATGTAACTTTGAAAATGAACAGGTTTTACAAGTTAAATTTTCGGAAAACTCTGGAACTTGTGTCAATCCGCGTATTGCAGAGGTCTTCACATTTTGTTTGATTTCCATTTTCATATCTTTTTTTATTATTATTTAAATTTGAAAATTTGGAACAAAATTCAAGTGATGCCATGTTATTGTTCATAGAAAACGGAAAAAAAGTACGGTTATAGGAAGTAGTTTGGTGGGAAAAAATTTTGTTTTAATTTTTTTTTAGTCAAATTCATATTTAACACATTTATATTTGGGGTATAGGAAAACTTAGTAGAACTTCATTTTCTTCTGTTTTTCTCAAAATAAAATTTAAAACGTCGAAAAAAATTGGCCAGTGATATGAAATGAAATGATATTTTAAGGTCCATGAGACTAAAAATAGTTTATGAGACCATTAGTTACCTGTTTTTCGCTTTTTGCAATTCAATCATTTTCCGATTCAAATTGATGATGAGCTGGCCCAACCTTCCAACAATGCCAAGAAACTGATGCTAACATGTTCTCATAACTTTCTCTAATGTCTTTGAATGCATCACATTCCAAAATGAAATGTTTGTTTGATTCCACAACCCCAGACGTACAACATGTACACACCCGTTCTTCCCATGTTTCTTTAGGCCTTTTCCACCGTCCTGTTTCACATCGAAGTTGATGTGATTTGTTCCTTAATTGAGCAATAAGAACCTTTGCCCTCCATGAAATGCTAGTTGCAATGAACTCTTTTTGTTATAGATCACAGGTAGGGTTGAATTCCTTAATGTAATATTTCTTCTTTCTACCTAACTCTTTTCCCATACCTTTTTAAGAAACTTCTCCATAACCAAATCCTTTAGCTCCTTGCTATTTGTGGGACAGGCATTGAGATAGATATTCCATTTTTGCATCCATGTGTATTTTTGTTTCATCCATTTTTCTTTCTTTCACTCATGCCTTCATTGAAGATAACATTAGACCATCTACCTACTCTCATTTGCTCGATTCTTTTTAGATATCTTATGATCCGCACCATAACAATTGCTTCAATGGGAGCTGCTCCTGTTTCAGTCAACATTATCTCATAAGGTACTGAAATTTTTATTTTGAACTTGCTCATGATCAAGCGTTTTTGGATTTTCTCAGTTTGTTTCCATTTTGAAACGGGAGTGTTGCTAGCCCACAATTCACACCCATATAGCATCACTGGACAAGCCAGGAGTCTAACAAACATTTTAATCGTTTTCCAATCCCATAACTCTGCCTCTCTACATTTGTTTTGAAGAGCATATAATGCTTTCCACCCTCCTAAAATTATTTTCTTTCCGTAGTCCTCCCAATCGAGTTTGTTGTTGAAATCAATCCCAAGGTACTTGCACTCATTTACTTCTTCAAGAATGTTGTGTTCAAAGAAGAAAGTATGTTGGCTTTGCTTCCTTTTATTAGAAAAAATCATTATTTTGATCTTGCTAGTATTGACTTGCATCCTCATTGCTCTACAAAAATGGTCAAGGCATATAAGTGCATTTGCAATCCATGGCCTGATTTAGAAATCAATACAATATCATCAACATATAAAAGAACCTGTATCACAAACTCCCCCAACCGAACACCATCTCCACTTTGCAGATTTAGCCACTCTTCCAAATTATCAATATATAGACCAAGAAGAGTAGGGGATAGAGGGCAACCTTGCTTGACTCCAATGTCAATTCTAAAGCTTTCTGAAATACCTATTGAGGTTCTGATTTTGACTTTCACTTCTTCATAAAGTCTATGGACAACGACTCTATAATGCACATGAATTTCAAGTTGTTCCATTCTACGCCACAACTTATCCCTAGGGACTGTGTCAAATGCTTTTTTGAAGTTAACAAAGCAGCAAAATACTTCTTCTTTGTCCTCCCAAACCTTTTCAACAATGTGTCTCAACGTGATGCCATGATCCATTGTAGAACGTTTTGGCCTAAAACCTGCTTGTCCTCTTGCCCTCTTTTCTTTTACTTCTGCCCACTTACTAATTCCGTCTTCTACCATGTTGCCAAAAAGCTTTGCAAACAAAGGATTTATCATAATTGTTCTATAGTTGGATGGATTATTAATGTCTCCACTTTTAAAAAGGGGTATTGCTAGGCTAGTTGTCTAGTTTCTTGGAAATCCTTGCTGAATGATGTTGTTGAATATTTCCATGATGTGTGGTGCAAGAGCGTTCATTCCCCATTTTAGATACTGTGCTTGAAGTTCAATCAAGTCAGTTGCCTTTCCTGTTTTCAGCTTCTTAATTCCAATCTCCCCCTCCTATAATGTGAAGAGCCTTGAATTTTTGTTGATCCTAAGGGGGGACTTCGCCTCAGATTCTTTCTCATAGAGTTGCCTTGCATATTCAAACCATTGATTGGTTATAATATTATTTTCAATTTGCTTCTTCATTAGTTGCAGTTCATGCCAAAAAAGCTTTGGATATTCTTGCTTAAATATATTAACTCTTATCTCCTTGTTTTCATGAACTCATCTTTTTTCCTTTGTAGTATCTGCTTATATAACTTTACATTCATCTTCTCATTTCTTGAATTTTTCAAGGTTCTCCTTGCCATTTTGCATTCCTCATCAAACCAAACATTTACAGGAAAACAATTTGATTATGATTTCCTATTTTTTGCTCTTTTGCACTTCTCAAGTGCACTTTGAACTATATTTGTTAACTCATGATTATTGAAGCTTTTGAAACCAGTTTTCTCCTTCCGAATTAATCTCTCTAACATTGTCTTGGAGATAGTACAATTTTCTTGTGTTAGAAGAATTTTGCCCCTTGATAGTGATTATCGAGAGCATTGGGTTTTCCTTCTATGTTGTATTTCTTCTAACCATGATAACCTTATATAAATTGGTTTATGGTTTGATTTTAAGTCCCAAATATGCTCTCCAATACTAACTTCATCTATCTTTTCTATCAAGGTTTGTGAGCACATCACATAGTCAACGACACTTGCCCCATTGTATGTGTTGCAAGTGAAGTTCCCAGACCTTTTCCATCTATCTAGACCATTGCAAATAATTAAGTTGAAAACCCCACACAATGTAAGCAACTTCTCTCTGAAATGATTGCTAACTTTGTCATCTTTTGAACACCTCACCCATTGGAGATTCTCCTCTTCAATGAGCCAAATATGATTATTCTCCTCTATGCAACAAATAATGCTAGCTTGATTATTTGTTGTTCTAGCATTGAAATCTCCCACTAAAAGAACTTCTCCTGCTGAGAGTACACAACAATATCTTGTTTTAAAGCTGCATACGGATCCTTATTGTCAAGCCCCTTATTTTTGTAAGTTTTTGAGACTCGAGGGGCAAAATAGCATGCTGCAATTATATGTGCTTCTCATTCTTTGGTATTTTCAACCATAAATATTGTTTTTTTCATCTTCTTTAATTAACTGAATGTGATGACCTTATTTTTATTTCACTAGAACTAGTATTTCCCCATATCCTTTACCATTTTCTGCTACCTTGTTCCAAAATGCCAACTTCAAATAACCGTCAAATAGAGGAGTTTTGCAACCATCATGCTCATGAGTTTCCGTGAGACAAATTATGTCTCTACTTTCCGCAATAGGCCCTAACCCAGGTCCCCTCCTCTAAGGGTAACCTCTACAATTCCAACAAACTAAACTTAGGTAGCCCTGGTTAGGATTTGACTGCTACGCAATTTGGCACATAAGACTCAAATTTGAGTCTTCACCTCTTTTCGTCCATGTTGCTCTTGTTGTTTTCGTCCCTATTATTGAATTCTCTGTTTTTTCTTTACTGCCAGCTTGCTGCCCTGTTTTGCCTGGAGGCCCAAGCACTGCAATAACGACTTTACCATTGTACAACCATGCCCTTTTCCTTTCATTTATTGCTGTTTTAATTTTCTCCACTTCATCCTTTCTCTCCTGTTGTTGTTTTTTGGTTAAATCTTCATCGAGGAAGAAGTGTGAGCTTTTCAAGGGTTTTTTTTTGCCCAAAAGCTGGTGTTTGTCTTGTACACTTGGCATGGTGACTTTTATGGGTCGAGGCCTCTCTTCACATATCCTCCCAACCCTTCTTGCTTGGCAAATTTGCCTTTTCCAATGTAGTTTCTCTTTCAAAAAGTTTCTTGTCAAGTTGAGAGTATTTTCATTCTTCCCATAATCTCTTATTTCCCTGATAATAAAGTTTGTTTTTTTGTCATGTCTTTCTTTGTGTTCTATTTCCTGTGCTCTACGAGCACTTGTATCTTCTTCTTCCTCTGTCCTTATATAACCATTAGTGTCTTTAGCTTTAGCTTTGATTTCTTTTGGACTATCGTTCCCACTGTTCCTTATTGCCTTCTCATTAGAAATGTCTGTTTGCTAAGATTGTGTATCTGCATGAGTTTGTTTATCAATTATCAAATCCCTTTTTGTTGTTATTAATCCTTTCATGCTTTGCCACGCTATCTTTATGCTTTGCCATTCTTGTTTTCTTATCTCTAGAGCCTCTTGTAACATTGTTACCCGTTCTTTTAAAATTTTATTGCTTTCCATTAGACAGCGGTTTGCACCTGTAATCTTTGAAATTTTGCGGTCCCTTTCCTGTTCTCTGGCTTCCAAAATCTCGAGCCTTGTCCTCCCTTCATCAGTTCTTGGACATATAGATCTAATGACCAAGTAAGAGGTGTAGATGTGGGACTGTAAATGATTGATTCTTCTTTATTTTTGTTTCTCTTATTTATTTTCTTTCTCTGGATTGGTTTTCTTCTCATTTGTCCCCATTTAAGGCGAGCAAACCTACGCCTTAAAATACCCTCATATTGCTTTGAGTTTACCCAAATCCACTTCCCTGTTTTGTCTGTTGAAGCAATTTTCTCTTGAACCAAATTATTTGTTTCCATAAACTCTGAGATTTCCTTGCTCTTTATGCCTTGGCTCTTCTTAGTGTTTTCCATGTTCTTAGCCAACACCGCCTCTCGACAACTCTCAATCACTTAAAAAAAAATTTACCAAATATCTTTGAGTCAAGAAAATTTACCGTTCACTAACCATATGTACAACCAAGAAACAAGACCAACCAAAAAAACCTATCCCTCAAACTCTGATCCTTTTTTAGGGAGTGCATCAAACCCAATATGAACGATCCTCTTTCGGCCCACTCCTATCCGCATTCCTTTGCAGCGGTCGTTAGTCTTTATTCTGATTGAATAACAAAAATTTATCAATCTTTTGCTGGAAAAATAAAAAAATTACTGTGATGTGACGTTGTGGGAGTAAAAGTTATCGTGTTCACGAATGATTAGTTGTACCGGTCGGGAAGACATAAACAACATTGGGCAATAAAAATTAATTAAATAAAAGCATAAAACTCAATAACAAAATTTTTATAATGAACAATTGTGGACGTGGCGTGCTCCAGGTGATAGCAATTTGAACCATATGTAAAATATGTAGCTTCGCGAATCTGACAAATTGTAAAGGAATCAAAGGAAAAAGTAGATTTCCGGAGCTAATTCGATAACTCAATTACTCCGCATTGATGTGATGACGTCTCCTTTGACACTGATTGGTTCAGTGCTTTGTAGGTCAGTCCCTCTGTTTATAATCTGGTGGTGAATGAAGTACAGCGAACCGGTAGCCTATCTTATGGTTTTCAGGTTTCCAATTCTGTTGTGTTCTGTTCTTTCGGAATTATAGAAGGGTTCTCAAGCCCATATATTCCGGAGCGGTTAAATTCCATCCGAAGAAGAACATGGAGTCGCCCTTCAAGGAAACGGTGTTGAAGGGAAAGACAGCTCTGGTAACAGGAGGAGGCTCAGGAATAGGGTTTGCAATAAGCACAGAATTAGGGAAGCATGGTGCTGCCATTGCTATCATGGGCCGTAGAAAGACCGTCGTCGAGGAAGCTACTGCAGCGCTTCAAGCGCAAGGCATTCGGGTATCTCATTTCCACTCTTATAATGTTTTCAATGAATATACTTTCCCGCAGTCCAAATTCAATTAATTGGCAAACAAATTGAAAGGTCTTTAAATGTTATTTTTAAAAACTGCACTTCCCCTTTTATGCTGTTTAAGAACAGGATCATGCTTGCGCTTGAACTTTATACACACAAAACAGAACAGCAACTCAAGAAAAGGAACTGACAGAAGAATTAAATCTATATCTGTTGTATAATTACAAGGAGATCTCTGGTATTTGTAATAAACTGGGAGGATCCCAACATTAAAGATGGTTCGTTGGGTAGTTCACCTACCAAGTAGTAATAAGTCAGTTATACAGTGATTAGATCAGTGACCTAAGTAAACCACATGGTGTATGTACACCAACGCCCCCCATAAGTGCAACTTAGGGAAGTATGAAAAGGACGTTAAACCTCAAAAGTGGGTCCCGGTTACAACGCCATGATAGGATAGGTTCTCATGTACAAAATGTTTAAAGGATGAATGCTAGCAGAGGGTCAGAACAAGAATCCTGGAAGGGAGTAACTCCAATGCTAAAAGTATTGATGTTTTGGGTAGCATTGGGAGTATTCTCAGGTGTGGGGCAAGTGAGCTAAGTGACGGGGCTTTGCACCCATATACCCATGTTATTCTGATGACCCATGCTATAAACCCACGGTATTGCACCCTTTGGAAAAGTATAAGTAGAAGGGTGAGTGATTCATTCTTATTGTTGGCAGAGAACATTTTGTAAAAGGAGAGGCCAAGTAGGCTTCAACGCTGTGGAGGGCTGGGAGGGTGTTAGGAAATCAGCGCACAAAAAGATAGAAAAGATAGATCAACGCCTTAGAATTCAGCCTCTTTGAGGGGGCAACCTCCTTTACATTACACAAATGAACAATTCTTGGATGATACAAATGACAAGACCTCCTTTCTATATATAGGAGTCTAAGTGGTCATAATATAATCAGAGCCGACATAACGATAATAATGTAAGGGTACAATAATAACAATAGTGTACTTCTATGGGGCACAATAATAACAATATGAGGACTACATGGGCACAACAATATAATAAGGGGGTTGTACTAATAACAATAAGGGTTTACACTAGCAGTATAGGGACTTAACATGCCCCTCTCCTTCAAAAAGTGTTGTCCTCAATGCTTGAGTAGTTTTTGATGCTTTTGTATAAAATTCTTGTCCTCCCATGTGGAATTTTCAGCGGGTAAGTTCTTCCACTTGATGAGATACTCTGAAATTGATCGATTTCGTAGCTGTTGGGTTCTTGTTTTTGTAACTGCTTCAGGCTCCAACATGATTTTCCTTCCTTGTCAAGTTCTGGCAATATTGTTTGAACTGGGACCTTTTGCAACTTTTGAATGAGTGGCCACACTTCTTCATCCTTCTTCCATTTATCCCTTGCTTCGTTTATCCAATCTGGTTGGATAATAGAAATAGCACAAAGCAATGCTTCCACATCCTCATCCTTTCTTGAGATTGCATCTGCAACAACATTTTGCTTCCCTTTTTTGTAGATGATTCAAAGTCATAACCCAACATATTTGTGACCCATTTTTTATGTTCTTCTAAAGGTAATCTTTGTTCTAAAAAGTATTTAAGACTTTCATGATCCATTCTTACCTTGAAGTGTCTTCCCATTAGGTAAGGTCGTCATTTCTTAAGTGCATGTAGTATTGCCAACATTTCCTTTTCATAAATAGCTTGCTTGAGATGTAGCCGTAAAAATACACATTCGCCTACATCAAAACTTCTTTCATTGCGATGTTGATATGCCCGTTGTTTCATTCGATTCTGCACCAAAGTGGTGTTATCCTTTAAAAGTTGGAGAACTTGTTGTTGATGCTCGATGTGATCTTTCACTGCTTGAATCTTTTT